>ML797509.1:201225-223493 GCA_009831015.1 Picea engelmannii
AGATAATTTCAGATAATAAGCCTCTTCAAGGGGGCAACCTCCTTTTATCCCACTTAAATGTTCAAGTACAAGATGATTCCAAATGAAAATGTCTCCTTGGTATATATAGGAGACTAGGAGGTATAATTACAACTAATGGAATAAAAATGACATAAATAAAATAACATTACTAATGTAATATGCCCTAATTAGGGGTTAATGGGCCAATATTAGGGCTTAACATCTTTGGAGATTACGTAGGATTTTCAAAAATAGGAGAGTTTTCTTCGAACACAATATCAAGTTTAGTATTGTCACCTCTAGTTTGGAAATGATTGGACATAGTTTCATGGGTTGAAGTTTCAGAGGTATGAATGCATGAAGAACGAATATTTCTAAGAGCCATACAACTTAGGATATCCTTCTAGCACTAGTTTCTATCGACACAAGCAAAGTTCCCTTCAACATATAGGCGGTACTCCCTAATGTAAAGTCCCAATTAGTCCTCACACCATTTGGGATAAGAGACCCATCTGGATTATGGCTCGTCATCCATTACTTAAAATGAGGGAATGGTTATGTAATGTAGAATGTTATATGTTGTTATTCTATGTGAAAGATGAAAACTAATCTAACCTATCCTAGTCGAGAGAAAAATTTAACCAACAGATTAAAGATTGATTCTATATTCCTACAAGTATTTTTGAAATAGAAAGCTATTAAATAAATACAAAAACACATAACCATAAACATAAGTGTAAAATAGAAATTCTATTGTAAAACCATTCACAATATCTTATATACCATCTTAGAGAAAACACATCATATGAAAAATAAAATGAAAGCCATAAATTTAGTGCAGAATAGTCGAAAATTGAACAATACAACCTTACAGTGGTATAATGACAACATAAATACTAGAAGAAGTTCATAGTATACACATCACAACACGATTACTCCTCTTCAAAAATGGCCCCGAGGGATTCTTCTCATTATAATTTTCAAAAGAGTTCTCTAAGTTACAAAAATACAAAAGCCCCTATTACAATGCCTTCCTAGGCTTATAAATCTTTCAGGCTATAATTACATCTTGAGAATTCTTGAATTCCCTTTTGGCAGTTACAACCTTTCAACTACCTTTGTTCTGAGATTTTCCTAGAGACTATATGAGACTGCATTTTATTTACAAAAAACAATTACAATCGACCTTGATATTTATTTTGGATATAGGAAACCCAAACTTCATGTTGGGAAGAAATGCCTAGGACACATCTAAATATCAATTTCTTAAGATCAAATTCATATGATATTAGTTCTTTGGGTATGGGCCTCATTTCTCTCTTCAAGTTAATAAAAAAGGAGTTAATTAAATTTATTTCCTTGGAGGGACCAACAATATGCTATTTTATAGATTCATTGGTGATTTTGGGAGTCATCTCAATTACACTCCCTTTATTACTAATGTTTTCCTCCAATTGTTTCAATTTTTTTTATCATGGGCTTAGGTGCACCCATGTCCCCCATGATGGTATATGCCATTGTTCTATAACTTTCTCAGTAGCCAGGTATAGACGCTTGCAATTGTTGATTGAGGTGGTAATATCATTTTCTAGTGTTGTACATGTTATTTGGAAAATAGATAAAGCTATGTAATTTAGTCGATTCTCCTTTTTCTATCATCCTTGGCAAATATTCTAGCGCATTCTTCTCTTCTAACCACCACTTCTTCAACTTGTCCATGGAGAGCTAGAATCCATATAGAAATAATGTTTTTTCTTTGATATTTTCTAATTAGGGAAGGAATTGAGAGGTGGAGCCCTATAATTATTTAATATTTGCATACATATTCTTCTAGACTATGCCAAGCTCATCCTAAAATTCAAAGGAGAAGGACTTGAATTCTATCGGGCTGGTCATGTCACCTTTGTAGTGAGATACATATTGTTCTAATGTCCTGATTTTAAGCTTGTACTCAATTTATTTGGCCATATTTCTGATATTCAACTCCAAGGAATGAGAGAGTGAAACCCTTGTTGATGTTTTGGTGATGGAGTCTCCTCTTAGATCATCAATTATGGGGGTCTCAATCACGATCGTGAGTTTAGGGACTTCCAATAGCTTCAACTTTTTGTGCGGCTGTTTCACTATATTCCCTCTTGTCTTGTCAAAATAAAATGAGTTAAGTAATGCTACCTTTTCTGAATTGGAAAGGGTAAATGAAAGAAATACAATTCCCCCTAATGGAAACTATCCTCTGATCATTACAATTTGGGTGTATCATATGATGTCTCTACAGGGCCAATGTCCATGGGATCTGAGCCTCTCACCTCCTCCTCTTTTTTCTTGTCTTCTTCCATCTTTCTCATCCTCTCTTATTCTTATTTTCTTTTCATTTCCTCTTCTTATCAGAGCCTCAATGCTTCAATTTCCTTCTTAGTGTCTCCTTTTCTAATGTTTCTTTGGTTGCTTCTTCTCTAGATTCCCTATCATTTCTTTCCTTTTTATTGTACTTTATTTCCATTTGGTCTCTTTATTTCTTTTCTCATGACCTATTTCCCATTTTATAAAGGAAATCATATAAGGATACAACCCTTCCTCTTTCCATACTTCATTATGTTAGGGTCATCGATATTTTCAATCTCTGCACTATTGGTTGACCACATCTAGAGGGTCGTGTCTTTTGAATCTTTCTTCTCTGAAATGGAAAGTGGCTATGATTTTATCCTCAAATATTTATTCCTTAATATCTTTGAACTTGTAGTCTTCCACATAGAATTTCAATGGATACCACATGGCTTTCTTATCACAAGAAATCACTACTTCGAATCTATTCACAAAGGTTTGATAAGCTACCTCTTGTAATGCCAACTTATCTATGATCAATTCAAGGAGTAAATGATGAGATTTGACTACTTCAAAAACTCTAATATAAGTCCCTTTCTTGGTGACATACCAATCACCAAACTCACCAATGGCTTGCATAACCTTCTCAAACATACATATTTCCAGTGCATAAAAAATCAACTGGTACAATGGAGCTATGAATTTCTCAAATATATGGGTATAATGTATTATGTACTGATGTTCCCTGAAATTATAACAATAAATGTGGATGGAGGTTGAATTGTTTTCCATTTCCAACCCATTCTATGGAAATGGTTGACCACATAATTAATGTCAAGTAGGTACAATGACATGAAAAAATTTGGATATGTCCTGGCCCAAAGAAGATGATACGATTTCACCCTAGTTGAAGATGGAATATGTTCGGGTGATTTCATATATCATGGGGACCCATGACTACCTAAATTGAGTGGCATATACCTCACCATACATTATACTAAGGAGATACATCATGATCTTTAAAGGGTTCCTTAATAAGCTAGTGGAATATGTTCATATCCTCCTTGCCCTAAAGGATTTGGGAGTCACCCCCCAACTCTTCATGAGATCCTTGCAATTTAGAGGAAATTTCAACATCCATTCATCATCCAAGTCTACTTGAGTAGGTGGAAACTTATATCATGCATCCAAATTTGATGTCTAGAATGAAGTGATGGCATTGACATTGGTGTCTTTGTTTCAATTTGTTATAAATATCTACCTGGAAATACAAGGAAATTTGTGATGACCTCTATGCAAGGAAATACAATAGGTCAAGCAACTAATCTATGAAGCTATGAATTATTGATGTATTGGTAAACATTAACATCGGGGTTGGTGTAAACAAGAACAAGTGTTATCTTGGGAATTGTTTCTTCTTTAAACATCTAATATGAGTCTCCCCATTTGAATACCATCCATTCAACCTTTTGTATCTCCATAAATAGTCTCTGGGGTGCCAAAATCTATTTTGGGTTTTGCATCTTCTTCTCTATCATGGCTTAGCTCAATTACTTGTTCCTTTTGCTTCCTAGATTGTTTGTAGGCCATGTATAAATCTTGTAACTCATCCATTTCAACAATAGAAAACATTAGTGATGTTAGATATAAAAACATAATGAATTTTCTATGTATGAAATATTAATCTAAAATGGAAACACAAGGGGTTGGAAAGTCTCTTATCTTCAATGCCAAGTGTTTCAAGATAAATTTCTATCAGTGTGATAGTCATTTAATTGCTTCCTCTACAGATATGGTTTCTTGAAAGGATAAGGTAATGGGTATGTTTTTTTATGCTTAGGAGAATTTTGTGTTTCCCATATTCTCAGGCTCAAATAATCTTATGTCAAAGAGACACTTTTTTTTTATTAAAGAAATAAAGGAAAGGTCACCCCTCATTGGAGAGAGGTTACAGGTTGGGTTGGGTTGACTGGCCAATGTGTATGGAAAAAGAACAATTTGAATTACTAAATCCCTAGCTTTGATTTCATTTGATGGTGAAGACCCGTTAACATGATTTGAGAACAAGGGCCATATTGTCACGTATTCTTCCAAGGTGAAATCTATATGGAGTGATAGTGCCCTTTGGGTTGATATGTGTTGGGGAAGGAATTGGTGTTTTCCCATATTATTTAGATCAGGGTCAATTGTATAAGAGAAAAATAGGGAATAGATTTCTCTTGAACATGCTTGGGTTAAATTTTTGATAGAGAAGGCGTACAAGGATTTTGGCCAGTGAAAGGATGAAATTCCACCATTCTCCAATTTTATTATATTGTTATGTTGAAAGGTCAAGTGGCAAGGAAAAGTGAGTAAGGTTATTTGATAGTCGATGAGTGATTTGAAAACAAAATAATCCAATCTTGTACAAGATGGGGTAAGGTGCTTAACTCAAAAGAAAAAAACAATAGCTTGAGGGAGGAGGGTCTTAAGGAGATTCATCAGTGTTGATGTGCTCAAGCAGAAAATGTAACGATGATGAAAAATGGTCCAATATTTTTTATATAATATTTTGACCCTTTTGACCTTTTAGAAGGGTCAAATTGACCTTTGTTGTGCACTTGAAAAGTTTCTCTCATTGTGATACAAGGCTATCAACACACTTTTGGAAAGTTGATAAGTTTGTGGTATGTCACACCATGGGAAATTATCTCTTCATGTGACAAAGGATTCTTTGGGGAAATCTTCTAGAGAAGAGGATCCAAAGAGGCAAAGAGGGTCGGCTCGCCAAGTGGGATAAATGACAATTTGTTGGAGGAACCCAACGTATATGAAGGGGAACTGAACAATCAACCAAATGTATCAAGATGAATGATGTCCCCTCTCCTTCATATTTTTTATAAAGAATATGAATTTGAATTGTAAAAGGTTTTTTGTTTGTGCATCTTTGTATACTTTCCTATGAAATGTTTATGAATGAGAAACCACTATTGGTCAAGCTATTTGGAGATAGACTTAAGTTCTTAAATGTGTTGTTTATGGAACTTTTTCTTCTAATTTACAAAATTTTGGAATGTTATAAGAATTTTCTTTTACATTGTATATTTTCTCACTTATAAGAAACTTGTTTTATTTAGTTTATCTCACAAATTTTTTGTCTATAGCCTTAAGCATAATACAATGGTTGGCTAATCATTACCAGACTTTTATGCAATGCAATTGGGTATTGAAATTATTGCTTTTATTTTCTTAAGTAACTTTTTACAAAAGCTTTAAAGAAAATAATATATTTGGTTCTATGTTTACCTCACCATTTTTTTTAGTTAGCCTGGGCATCATTCTACACTTTGCATATTAGATTAGTTTCATTTCATTTATTGCATTTAAAAATTACCTAAACAATGGATTGGGATAAAACTGTTAAAACCAAACAAAACTATCTGAAGGTTGTTGGATCATCAACCATATGAATTTGTTATTCAAAATAGTGTAAGGTCTAATTGGGACCTTTTGTTGGGGAGAATCCCTATTGATTGCACAGGCTCATTCAATCCTATTAACACAATGGAATATTGGTCAAGAATGTGCAATATTTTATAGATTAATGAAATATTCAACATATATATATATCCTCCAATAGCCTCCAAATTTTCCTATGTGTGTATCATGGGGATCCACCCATTTATTATACTTATATACTTAGGGGTGTTTCTTAAAATTGCCTTTGTCCAAAAGTAACAAAAATGGCTCTAATCACCTCATTAACCAACATGAATAACACAATGAGAGTGAATTATCTAGGCATAGAAACCCACATATAAGGAAAATATTCCATAACTATCCCCAACATGATTTGTACTCTACAATATAAAACTACAAGGAAAAGAAAACCTTTAATGGCTTGGCTTCTAGATCCCACAACACCCCCCATAATCAATCAAAAACAAAGGATGGTGGTGGGGTGAAGAAGCATGTGGAGAACACATAAAGGGAGGATGTTGGGTATGTGTTATATTCTTTGCAAAAATGATCCCATGTACTGTACACTGGTATGGGAGCAAAGGCGTTCTAGGGGGTTCAGGGGCGAGAGCCCCTGATAAAATTTGTTGGGTCTATTTTTGGTTGTTTTTTGCGTTCATTTTTTGGTGGTTTTTCGACACATGGTCTTTTGTTGATGGTTTTCTAATTTTGATTAAGGAATTAGGCTTGTTGACTAATTCAGGTCAATGGATTAGGGGTTTGGATGTCGCAGAATCCTATATATATATATATATATATATATATATATATATATATATATATATATAATTTTAAACAATGAAGAATATGATGAATATAAGATTAGAGGCGCGACTCTAAATTGGTTCTTGGTTTTCCTAGTTTGGGTTTGCAGGGTAAAAATATATGTGAAATGTGTGTGTGTGCCATTGTATATTTTTTGTTTTATTAAAAATATGTTTGCAGTAATTAATTGTACAAGGTTAAAATCTAAAGAGGAGTAGATGATTATAAGAAGGGAAGTGATGAATCCAAATATGATTCTAAAAACAAGAAGGATAAACTAATATCTAGAAAATTGAAGGCCTTTAGTCTGTATAACAAATATGGTTTTCTTCTTAGGTCCTTGTTGGTGTTGGGTATTTGGTGCATTGAATAATTAACAACAATAGTTCCAATCACCACATTCAACACTAATAATACTATAATGGGAGTGAACCAACTAAGGAGAGAAACCCAAATCTATGGCAGAGCTTCTATAACTATCTCTAACATGATTTTTACTCTACAATATACAAACTGCAAGAAAAATAAAATATTTCTTGGCTTGGATTTTATATCCCCTAGCTCCCTTTCTTATCAACCAAATATTAAAAAAAATGTAATATCTTTCTCTAATCCTTACATTCAATCCATATGTTCATTAATTATAATAACATATACAAGACACTTTATAATATCCATAGAAATACTAGGAATTATATGGATATCATTCCACATAAAAAGGATGGAGAAAATTAGTAAGGGGACAAGAAGGATTGGGCAAGAAATAAAGTGGGGAAGAAGGAAGGTAGTGGTGGTGTGGATAAGAAAGGTAGTGGCGGGGACAAGAATGACGACGAAGAAAACTAAAAGGAAGGATTTATATTTATCTATGACTAAATTGAAGACAACATGACAAAACTCACCATTTCCCCCTATCATAGATGTAGATCTATACAAGTAACATCTTGAGAAAAATTACCCTTTATACATATCCCTGGAAAGAAAAATGTTGGCATTGACTTATTGATGAAACTTTTGTAATTTAGACCCATGCCTTGACCAATCTTGATAAATTTTAGAACCACATCAATGACATCTCTAAAGGCATCCAATTTAGTATGGAGATCCAAAATGATCACACAGTTCCTTTCCTATAAGTCCTTGTTACCAAACAAATTGATAGTTCCCTATCCCATCAATACTATAGGAAGAATATTGTTGGATTTATGTTTGAAATTTATCTACTTTAGATACCCTCCCTTTCTCATATTTTGAATAACATCACTATGACACAAATACAATGCAAAAACATGACATGAAAATTCAACATGCGCCAACAAAAAATCTCAACCAAGGGGTTTGAGGGTTATAGTGACACTACGACCTCATATTATACTAGTTTTTCATCAATCTATAGTTTTAATGTAATGAAACCAATGTTTCCTTCATCCTGTTAGAAAAATATTGCAACCTCTATTGTTCAAAATCCACCCATATTTAGTAGGAGAGAGATCCCATACAATTTTAGGTTGAAATACCAATTTGGAGCTACAAATGCAACTAATATCTGAAAAAAACCAAGTCATCAGGCCAACAAGTACTACAAATAACTAAAAAATGGGAGAGAATAAAACTCAAGGAAGCCCACATGATTTCAACAATAAAAGAGCATACATTAATCCTCCTCCAAATTTAGTGGATATAACCTACAATATCAAGTTATGGGAGCAGGTAACTAAAAAATTCCAAGATGCACTTGTTAACGGTGAAACATTTTTTTATTGATAATATTTTATGTTTAATTCTATTGGATGTGCATCATGAAGGAATATTAAAGAATACAATATTAATTATAGTTCAATTATCTATACACATATATTAGAATATTAGAATATTTATACTTGATATTTTAGTTTTTAGGATACTATAATTGCCAATGTAGTCTCCCTCAAACGATATAACAAGTGCACAAAAACCTTTAGAGGGTAACATAAGGGATCCCTTACCCAATCAAGGCAAGAAGGAGTTGCTCAACTTGTTCTATGAAGCATAACAAAGCCCACACTATGAATTACCATTAGTTTCTATTTCTCAATGAAAATGGGTTGTTACATAACATGAGGAAGTGAAAAGAGATAGCAACAAAATTTTACATGTATCCCCTGTGCCTTTACACCCAAAACACAATACATATATGGCTAGTTACATTGGTTTATAAAACAACACAGGTATTGTAATACAATCTTTTGTGCCTATATGCTATATTTATTGTTGAATCTTGTTATCTTGATGCTTCAATGGACTCATATTTGTAGATCATCCATAAATTATATGGATATCATTCCACATAATAAGGATGTAGATAATTAGGAAGGGGCAATAAGTATGGGGGGGATAAAGAAGGGGGGATAATAAGGAAGGTGGTGGTGGTGGGGATAAGAAGGATGATGGTGGGGAGAAGAAGTATGGTGGAGAAAATAAAAAGGGTGGAGGATATGCTTATAAGAAGGACAATGATGAATCCAAAGGTGACAATGAAGACAAAAAGGGTGAACAAATAAAAAATTAAGTCCATATTCCTAGATATGTCATTGACTATATCTTATCAAGCCCACCAAAATCAAATAAATCGATAAGGAATAATTATTTAACATGAATCTAGGCTAGGTGGTTTATAACAACACTAGGTACTTAGTGGTAGCTTGAATGATGATTTTTCCTTTTTAGAGTTGTGTATTATCATAAATTTTGGAGAGAAAAGATGGGGTTCAGGGTGGATGTATACTTTCCTATATACACCTTGAATGATGATTTTTCCTTTTTAGAGTTGTGTATTATCATAAATTTTGGAGAGAAAAGATGGGGTTCAGGGTGGATGTATACTTTCCTACACACACACACACACACACACACACACAACATATTGTTCTATAATGTTCTCTTCATAGTTTCCTTATTATTCTTCACAACAAGTTTTGTCATTTCCTTCACAATGACCTTATGATTCTCCAAATTAGGTTATGCAGATTGCACTCTTGTCAATGATCAACTAGAAGAATGATGTAATGTACCTTCAATACCATCATCAAAAGTAGTGTTTTTGGGTATAATAATTCATAACAAATTTAAAAAATATAAGATAATTTTATGAATAAAATATTCCACTTAAATACTATGTTAGAGTTTGGAATTATTTTAGTTTTGAAATCAATCCCTATGTGAGAACTCATTACTCGACACAACAGTTTCAGAGCTAGAGTCTTAGGAGATTATTTCTAATCAGGGAAAGACTAGTATATCAAAATGCACAATATGGCACATCTCCAAAAATAATGACAATATATACTTATGGCATTATCAATTCACCATAACTATAATCATGATTTCACAAACTAAATCCCTATATGTAATTCATCAAATCATCAATTTCAACAATCTTTATATAATCTCCTAGATGGGGGTTTAATCCATTTCAAAGATGGAAGTCTTATGGATTAGGATTTAATGTATTCAAATTCATTCCCACAACATATGCAATGAAATAAGATTCAACATTCATCAAGGTTCTCATAATCCTAATATATTAACTCATTACTCAACATATTTATTGAGTCGTCACACATATATTCATAGACACACAAAATCTCATAAAACCTTTATAGGGTAAGCATGTAGTGCCCCTTAGAAATGTGTCAATGAATCTAATACAAATAGCCAAGACTAGCTCACATGTTCTCTGCACTTATTGAACCTGTGACATATCACGTGCATTCATGGGATATTAAAGAATACCTCTAATTTCACTAGATATTGATAAATATCTCCCAAAATCCTTTTGTTGAACCCCCCTCCCAATACATATTTCCAATAATAAAAAAACCCTATTTTTATCAAATACCCCTTTTTATACCACCTAAACCTTGCATCCCCCCCCCTCTAATACCTATAATATATTGACTCTATTTTTCACAATTTTAAAACCCCCTTTATGAATGAACTTGATAAGATATTAGTCAACAAGGTGAAGTCCTCATGGACTAGCTATCTGTCCTAATGACTTCACGTTATAATTCCTTTCAAATATATCATCACTCAACTCCTTGAGTTAAGACTACTATTCATTCTCTCCAAGTTTTTCTTAATTATAATAACTAAGGATCCATTTCCATTTCCAACATTTATAACAAAAATAATCAAAACATAAATTTGGAGGATTGTTCCTCCATTTTACATTATAGAATCTATTTTTAAGAATGATACATTCAGTGTCCTTGCATATAATCAAACATGTCTACTTATAGTAAGGGTATCTTATTTCCTCTTCAACACCTTATTTACTAGCACTTATACAACACTTAAATACATAAACAAAATGAATCCTTTTAAGACATATGCAATCCCTATTACAATCTATGTATCCAATTCCTCAAACATGTTACAACCATCTTATGGAAACTAGTAGTATGTTGAGGTATTTTATCAAACATGTTGCATGCACTTTCTTATATAGTTTATGACTTCAGCCTTTAATAATAAAAGAATACTTATTTAGCTTCGAGACAATCAGATTGAATTCACATTCATACCTGAGATTAACATTCTCTTTAGCATGCTAGGAATATAATCACCCTCAAGCGATGGTTAACATCCATTACCATTAATAACTACAAAGGAAAAATCTACTACAAATCTAATAAAAAACTAATATCTCTCAAAGAATGATCAGGGATCCTAATACATTTTATAAATTTACCAAAAATAATGCATACCCACATTATATACTGTGATAAAAAGTTGAATATTAAAGAGTTGTTGTACATTCCTAAATTTGACAATTTCTAATACTACTGTAATCAACAATGAATATATCCACAATTTTGATCTAGGTATTGGAGATTTTTGTGAGTCTTTTCATCCCCTTGTATCAAAAATTATGTTAGCTGAGATCACAAATATTGATATACAAACAAATCATTATAGGCCTATCTTCACATGCATGCCCAAATTAACATAAAAAATCCTTGAAGCATTTAAGCAAGCACTTGGCATGAAACCTCAAGCTACAACCATTTACTCATTAAATCCTATAATAATTTCATTTATTTTTCTCATAATCAATAATAAATTTATATTCATCATCTTAAAAGAACGATTTCTTAACAAGGAGAAGAAGAGAAAGAACTTATATTTTTCAAAAGTTTCCTTCTAAAGAAATCGACTGGGTGTGAGCAATTTTCCTCCCAACCATAGGCTATCCTTTTTATATTCCACCCCCTTACTGGGATATGAGACCAACAGGGTGAAGAAGACAATTTCAAGACTCTCCAATTGCTCTTCCCCTTTCCAAAAGATTTCAAGATCAACCAACAAGGCCATTGTTGAGTTCTTGGATCAATATTTTAGTCAAGTCATATTTGGCACTCACTCTACTACCCTATAAAACATAAGAGATGCTCCCTTCTCTTCTCTCTAGTACCTCATAGATACTCTTCCTCTTTTTTCTCTTCAATATGTGTAGAAAGATCTAAAGAAGAGATAACAATAAATTATATTTATTGTTATTCATCACTTGAACTATTGTCATCACTTGAGCTACGCACATGACTCATTTCCTTATCACTTGTAGGCGATATTGTACTTTGGTTACTTAACCTAATGTTTTCTTGATCGTCTTGTTTTTGATGTTCCACATATTCCTGTTCCATATACAAACATAGAAATAAAGTGTAATAAGTATATCTACATTTATATATAGTAGAATATACATGATTTCATAAATAAAAAAATGTACCATAGTAACGAGTGTTTCATAAATGATACACATTCTTTCAAAGCCATGTTGCATGTTGTCTCTCAAAATAAATTATATTGGTTGCACTCCATACTTTGTTTCCTGCATATTTAATATGCCATGAAAAAACACAATTGATATAATTAATATAAAGGTTCCTTGTTGTTCCATTAATTATAAAACAAGGGAAGTTAAACAACATAGCTACTTACAAATTGTTCAATTAAACCTTGATACTTGAACATATACTCACAACCCATACTTAACCCAATGTCTATCAATTATTTGTTTGACTCTTCTTTGTATGTTATCACATATTAGAAGATATCCATGGACGAGTGTAAATTAATTATTTAAATATAAATATCACAACAAACATGAAGTATTAAGTAAGTCTGAAAACACGATTACTCACAAAATTTGCAATCAACCCTTTTATTCCACGTTGTCATGTCTTATGAGTTGAATGGGTTCCATTTTGTTTTTTCTTTTATGTGACAAAACAATTGAAATTTATTATTTCATGCAATAATTAAATTCAATGCACATAAAAGAATAAATGAATGATTACATACCTATGATGCAGATTGTTGTTGGGATGGTTCCTCTTACTATGCAATTATGTTCATTTCTTTTATCATCTCCTTGTACATTTTTTTGGACATCCATACCGACATGTATTGGCTTTCCCCTCATTTTTCCCTTGGAATTTGCATGACACACCTTAACTGACACACATCATTAATTTAAACCTACAGATAATTAAAATATATTAATTTTTTAATAAAACTTAAATAAATTTCATTTTTCTCTTGTTAGAATGAGTTACCATCGCCCTCGATGCAATAAGTTGTTTTCCTTGAACTTCTATCGACCATATTTTATAAAACAAAATCCAAGAATCATCAGATATACAAATTACGAAATACATTTTACAAAATAAAATTTTGGTGCACATAATAAAATAGTATGCATCGATGCAGTAAGCATATGTATACACATCGGTATATGATAATTGTGCTCTTATGAAATCAAAAACATTTTGTTTACAAAGTTTTATATTCACATGGTTCTCTATAAATTAATAAAAGCACAAGTGCCTCATTATAGTTTATTTTGCATCGTCGAACCCATGAACAAATTTAAAACATGACACTTTCGATATTAAATACAATGTTATTTAAATTTTAAACTCAACAATACTATTGATAGGAGCATGCACATTGGTGTGCTATGCCTGTAAAATGCACACCTCTAACTATGAAAGCGTTCTTTTAAAACAAAATTGACAAAGACAAGATTTGGGATCCAATGTAATGAGTGGTCCCATTGCAGAGGATACTAAATGCCCCATATACAAGTAAAGAAACCCTATAAAAATATATTTCTTAAAAAAAATCTCATTGTAAAATATAGAGAGGGAAACCAAGAGAAACAACAAGGAAGCTAGGGGTTCCAATACCGAAGGTAACTATGAAACCCTTTTATTTTTTGAGAATTCACTAAAAATTGTTTGAATCAAATAAAGGAAAGATTCAAATGATCAATAGAATGAAATCACATAACTAACATTTATCCTCTACAAATTTGTGTGTGACCTACAGTGTCCCCTTACAAATTTTGGCTCTTAAAAAAAATATACCCACTCCAAAGTTTCTGCTAGTAAATCTCTCTTACACAAATCTCCCCTCTAAATTTTGGAAAAAAAAAGATATAATGATTAGGGTTTTCATTTATAAACATATACATTTAAAAAAATGAAGTTCCCACTCATTTTTTCGTTGTATATTTCGGTTCATTGACGATAAACGCACATGTTTTTTTTTGTAACCTACTTTTTTGATGCACCATATTGTTTATAGAGCACTGGTACACTTCAAAGTGCACCGATGAAATTTTTACAAAAACACACACCAACAAACAATTGAATTGACAAAGTACAAATGCAAACCTCCATAATTAAAGTTTTGCGGAGATTTTTCTTTGTGGAGGAAAAAATAGAGGTCACTCTTTGGTGCCTCTCATAATTTAGTGCACGGACTCAATCCTCTTCCACTCCCTCAATGCTCTGGCTCAAATTTCCCTATTTGTGGGTCGCTCAAATTTCTCCAAGGTATCGTTCTCATCATTCCTATATCCATAATAACTGGCGCCAATTCCCTTGTAAATCCCATACCTAGACCTCCTCTTCTTTTCCTTAGGGGGCTTATCGAATAGCTCTTTGACATTGGGGAGGAATTTTGCAGCCCCGAATCCCCAAATTATATGTAACTGGGGCCCTTTCTAGTGGTACTGAGCACATCAACTTCATTCCCTTCCAAGTCTGTCATCTTGGCCCCTACTTTTGCATAATTAGGAATTCCAAGATCTACGATATGAGTTTCTTAGTGCCCCTTTTGCCTGATAAATAAGAAAGGAACCTTCATGGATGTCTTAATCATAATACTCTTTCAACCTCAAGAATGACCTAAAGCCCATATTTTATATTTAATATAAGTTAAGAAGCATATTTGAAAAAAAAATTGATGATCCATAAGATTCAGTAACATACCTTATCATTGAATATTAAGCATTGCCTTGGACTTGACATGTTCATGCATGAGATCCTTACTTGTTTATTTACTAAGAAGATCCCATTTTTTCTTCTTCACAAACATGCACTCAATCTCTTTCTTATTCGAAAGGGACACAAGGGAAACAAACTCCTTCTCTCTATGTTATTGGTTTCCCTTGTCCTACTCTCCTATTTCTTCTGCCACATCCTCCTCTTCCTTGAACAACATCAGCTTAATGGAAGTGATATCCCCGCTCTTGATTGTCAACCTAAACTACATTTTGAAAAACTTGATCCTTTTCCACCCCATCAACACTCTGGCTTGTATCTACTCCTCTGTGGGATGCTCAAATTTCTCTTAGATATTGTCCCCATAATCCTTGTATACATAATAAATGGTGTCAATTCACTTATAAATATCATACCTAAACATCCTCTTCTTCACCTAAATTAGATTATCGAATAGATATTTGATGCAAGGGATGAATTTTTCAACTCTTGGACACCAATTATAACATGACATATTCCAGAAACCAATTGTACAAGTGGGGCTATGAAATTCCTCCCTAACATCAAAGAGTTATTCGATAATCCCCTTGAGATGAAGAATAGGAGGTATAGGTATGATATTTACAAGTGAATTGATGCCAATTATTATGGATATAAGGATGATGAAGATGGTATCTTTGAAAAATTGAGCTATCTGTAGAGGAGGAGATGCATGCCAGATCACTGAAGGAGTGGTAGAGGATTGATTTTTTCAATAGGGAGGCCATGTTAACAATCAATATCAGTAGGGAGGTTGTTTTCATTAAGTCGGTCCTATTTGAGGAAGAGGAGGACGTGGAAAAAGAAATGGGAGATCAAGACAAGGGAAACTAACAATAGAGAGAGAGAGAGAGAGAGAGAGAGAGAGAGAGAGAGAGAGAGAGAGAGAGAGAGAGAGAGAGAGAGTAACATCCCTTTCTGGCGCACTGAGAAAACTTATTCTTTGAGGACACTTGCTCGCAAGTGATCTGGAATTTCATGATGTTAAAACATTTATCCTTGATTGTGATGTGTTATGATAGATGACATGATGTTTTACTGCTTTGACATAGACAGGTGCTATTGACTCAGTTTTATTGAGTGTGTAGGGTTTTGGACCTTGAGGATGCAGAGGCATTAGTGGAACCCCTTGGACTCCAGATTGAGTCAGGGAGTGTGCTATTTGGGTTTATTTATTTATCATGATATTTTATTGATTTGATGATATGATGTTGACATGTTCTGACATGATTGTTGATGATGCAGGCTGACGATAGCTTGCTGACCAGACTCACATATGGAGTAAAGGGATCACACACAATTTCCAGAGAGGTTGAGGGAGAGGTGTGGACAACAGCCCTGCCACAGCCTACTATCACTCCCGTCGTGGCTCGAACTGTAGGTTAACGATTACCTAGTTCGAGAGGATCCATGATACCGTGAGGGCAGACTCTGACAGTCACTCACGATGATTCTAAGGGGCGTGCAATAAGGCGGGGGCCTTATTCCTTAGAGCCCTTAGTCTCCCACAAGTTCACCTAGCAGAGTGTTGACTCCAGGGGTTAAAGATGTCTACCAATCAGTCAAGTTGGCGAGTGGCATTCTTGGAGCACGTGGTGCATCCTGAAGGGCACATCGTGCAAAAGAACCACAAGAAGCGAGTGACACCCTTGGAGCACGTGGTGTATCCTGAAGGGCACATCGCGCAAACGAAACGAATGAGGCGAGTGGCACCCTTGGAGCACGTAGTGCATCCTGAAGGGCACGTCGCATTGATGATGATGAAGAAACAACCTAGATGTCCCTAAGACATTAACGCCTTAAGAAATCCTTAAACAACTTCCCTAACCAAGTGTCACCCAGTTCAGAATCTAAGTCCTAAGTCTAAAACTTTTCTAGGGTAAAAATTTAGTCTAACCTCAAGAAAAAGACCCTAAAATAAAAATAAAAATTCAAACAAAAACCCACTTAAGTAATAGTTAGGTCTTCATAAAATTCTTGGGTAAATGAAGAGAGTAATAATTTAATTAAAACTAATGGTTTTAAAAATTTGCAAAGAAGAAATTATTTCCTAACTTGTGAAAGTACAAATGATGTTAAATAAATAATAAATGGGAAAGATTTAATAGCGCAGCTGCCATCTTGGATCTAATAAAAAGGGTAAAGAAGGGAATAATAAGAATTGGGAAACTAAGTAAATGGAGGAAACATAATAAAGGAAAGATGAGAACTTATGGTAAAAACCGAGGTCAACATAGTGAGGAATCTGCAATGAAGAACCTTCTAAAATGAACTAAAATTAGCAACTTCATTTTAGGGAAAGTAATTAAACCTGTAAGGGAATCTAGGAACACCTAGGAGTGAATTTAGGGGCAACTCTAGGTGGGTGAGCGAATTGAGTAAATTAATAAATTAAAGAAAATAATTACTAGAGGAAAGAGGGGGATGGACGACACTTGTGCGAAGGAGATCATTTAGTATTTTTTTATTAAAACTTAATTAAAATGTGATTTAGGGAAAGTTGTAGGTGGGAAAAACTCTATAAAAGAAAGGGAAGATGAGGAAGAAAGGGATCGGCTATTAGCATAACGTTATGCTGTCGGATTGTGACTTGAGTGATTACTTGTAGAGAGTTGGGATTTTCTAGCTCAGATAGGAGTGGTAGCTCAGCCTTGCGAGGCGAGCTGGGAAGCTAGACATACCATTTGGATAGTGTGTGGCTCCTTTGCGGCTCGAGGGGCTGAGGGGGAAGCAGAGTACCCCTAGCGATTGGCTGGGAGGTACCGGTGTAGTCTTGATGGTCGGAAAGCAGGAGCGGGATGGAGCGCGCGGATGACAATCGGGGACGGCGTTGAGGAAATGGTATGATTTTTATTTGGTAGAGTAGAATGTATATTTAGTTACTTCGACAATCATGATTGTCCATTTTTATGACTAAATTTTAGGTCCGATACAATTTCTGAATTTCATGTCTGAATTTATAATTCTGAAGCTATAGGTCTGATATTTAGGTTGGAAGTGAATACTTTAGTAGTAATCCTTTGCCTCCATAAACGATCTAGGTGTACAAAACAGATGATTTTGTTGGCCTTGAATACTGCTAACAGTTGCAAATTTTTTTACCAAACTGTCCTTCCTCTATTTTTTTAAATGGCAGAATCCATGGCTACGTTGGGTGTTCTTATTACTTTATACCTTCCACGAACCAGTCAATCGGGGAGTATCCTTGGATATTCTCCTTGCATTTCCTTCCAACAACTGATTTTTCTCCATGCATTTCAAACTCTGGAAACAAATTTTCTCTTCACGTTTTTACCTTTTTAAAGTGGAAAATTTCTCCATGCATTTCAACCTCTGGCAACTGGTTTTCTCTTCACGTTTTTACCTTTGCAAGGTGGAAAATTTCTCCATGCATTTCAACCTCTGGCAACTGGTTTTATCTTCACGTTTTTACCTCTGCAAGGTGGAAAATTTCTCCATGCATTTCAACCTCTGGCAACAAACTTTCTCTTCACGTTTTTACCTTTGCAAAGTGGAAAATTTCTCCATGCATTTCAACCTCTGGCAACTGGTTTTCTCTTCACGTTTTTACCTCTACAAACTGGAAATTTCCCCATGCATTTCAACCTTTGCAACAGATTGTTCCTCTTCACATTTTACCTCTGCAACTTGAAATTTCCCTTTGCGTTTTAACCTCAGAAATCGACTTTTCTCTTAAGCGTTTTTACCTCAGCGAACTGGAGTTTTCTCTGTGATTTTTTTTTTCCTTTAAAAGGGGGCTACATATCCTTTATTATAGATGTTCTTTCCCTTCAATATTAAATCCTCCCAGTCGTCCTTGTTGCTATAGATTGGGTCACCGAAATCAACACTTTCCTTTTTTTAAACCTGCGAATTGGTGGTTTCCAATATTCTGAAAATGCATTAAAGTCTTTGCGATTTGGGGATTCTCATATCCATCCATTTTCTGGGTTGATCCCTCTCATATGAAATGATTCCATTGCTTGAAACTTCCTCTGTTATCATTGTGCCCTTCCTGTAGTTTCCCTTCAGAAACCTTGGGTTACCCAACCAGTGGAGGCACCATCCTCAACGCCTTTCCTGTATCTTTCCCCCTCCGACATCTACTGCCACCGATGTGGAGTGCATAATGGAAGGACTCGCATGCTTACCTGGGATACTCGCTTGGTGTTGACACTTGGACTCAAGTTCCAACCTTTCGGTGATGACTGTAGTCGTGGTTGTTGACTTAGATATTGGGCTCATGATAAATTGAGAATGTGTAAATTACACGTTGGGGAGAGACTAAATGGGTAAACGCTCTCCACAGGCTTCCCTGCTATTATTATTATTATATGTGTCCACAGGATGATTTATTTTTATATCATTTTATAATGCACCCACCTAGTGTTATCAACATTATTTTTGTGTCCAAATGGAGATTTGTAATGGACCCTTCCAAGGAGGCTAATTAAAATTCCTTTAGTTTATCATTATTTAGTGAGAAGAATGAATTATCATAAGTGACCCCCCTTCTATAATTTTTGGATCTATTCAACCCTTGGGGATCTGGGCAATTCCTTAGTTTAGCTTAGTTCGCATTTAAATAGATGTTGAAACTAGTTCATTGTACCATGCTTTAAACCGTTTAGTTATGATTTGATGTTAATGTTATTATTGTTATAGGGAATGATCAGTGTAAAGTAATGCTTAGTTATGGTAATGTTAATGCTAATGTCCTTGTGGTTTCAGGTAATGATTAATGTGAAGTAATGCTTAATGTTAATGCACTGGTTATGGATCTGTTGATGTGAATGTAGTTATCGAATTAATGGTAATTTAAATGTAATGTTGATTTATTTTATGGTACAACTATTGTAACTTCATTTCATTGGTAGCATACAAGGAGTAATATAATTGGTGATTAATGTTTTAGTTGCAAGGTCCTGATAACATAAGATGTGAGGTTGTTAAGATAATGTTATTGTAATTTTATGGTATATTTAACATATAGGATGTATTGAGATTGTTAATTAAATTCAGGGTTAGTACTATAACTGGAATTGTCCAAACTCACAGTTGCATGATATCAGACTCTTCGATTTGATAAAGCCAGCCACTCTGTATATAAGTCTGTGTGTGTGATTATTTTTTCCGTGTAAAGAATCCAGTGCCGTATCAAGAGTCTCGGGCCCTTTAAAGGCAGGGTTTCCACTCTTGCGACACACCTGATGGAGATTACTAGTTTCTGCCTGAGCAGTCGGCCATGAGCCTATCTGACTTCTCTCTCTCCGGAGCAGAGAGCTAAGATTAAATGCCCTTCTTTCCTGTGAAAAAATAGTAAAATCTACTACTATGGATTCTTCCATCTATGTTCGTACTGTACATAACACAATACATTTTTCAATGCTTGCAGTTACTTGTTGTGCGCCTTATGTCTTCTTTTTGTGATCATCGTGGTTGTGTCTTGTTGTGATCATCGTGGTTGTGTCTTGTTAGTCATCGGGTGGTGACGTAGAGTCAAGTGTGTCTGTTTCCTTTTTACATGCGCGCACACACCTTAAAAAAAAAATAAAAAATTTCACCTGTTATCAGAGTTGTTGTCGTAACGAGGAGGTTCGTTACATATGGTATCAGAGAGGGTTCGACTCGTGGCTTGATATTCGCTACGGCTTCCATTGACATGATTAGATTTTATTATACTATTGTTGATCAAGTTGATTGTGTGCGTGAAGGTAATCATGGTTAGAGGACGTCGCGGAGGCAGACGACGGGGTGGTAGGGTAGGAGGCGCGACGCCTCCAGTAGCAATCACGCCTGAGGGGTCTAACCCCCAGGGAGGCGAGCAAGTTCTCAGACAGGAGCAGATAGCAGTTGGTGATGTTGTGGGGATGATGAGATCTTTTCAGTGCATGTCCGAGGCACTGATCGATCGATTGGACAGAGACGAGGCCAGGGCTCTGGCACCTGCTGAGGTTTCGCTGCGCGCACCAACCGTTACAGGTAGCATTCACCGTGAACTCGAGAAGGTTAAATTTCATGAGTTCTTTGGTGCCCCGGATGGAATCGTCGTTGAGGCATGGTTGGAGAATAATGCGATGTTCTTCGCACTTCGCGATTATACCTCCAACATGAAGGTCTGCATGGCATCCTTTCAACTGAAGGGGAGCACTCTTCTATGGTGGAAGACGCTCCTGCCGCAGCTGAACATGGCCGTTGAAGACGTGTCATGGGAACTGTTCGAGGAATGGTTCCGAGAGAGGTACCTTTCAGAGGAATTCATTGAGCGTTAGCTCAATGAGTTCAACGCATTACGACAGGGAGGTCGTATGGTGCCCAAGTACGAGGCACATTTTATGGAGATGCTCCGGTATGCTCCGCACCTTAACACTGAAAAGATTAAGGTCAATAGGTTCGTGTTTGGCCTTAACGATAGCCTGCGTGCAAAGGTTAGGATCTTGATGCCTCAAACCTTGCACGATTCCATCCAGAAGGCCCTCATAGCAGAGGAGGAGCTTATCAGTGGGGGTCAGACTAGGACTCCAATGAGACCAGTAGGGAAAGGTTCATCTGGAACACCACAGCATCAGACACCAGCGAGACATGCGCCAGGATATCGTGGCTTCCAGAGGGGATCCAATTTCACTACACCCAGACGACCACCGCCTCAGCAACAGGCACCTTATTGGGGACCACAGCATCAACAACAACTTCGCCTGTAGCAACAATAGTTTAGGCTTGTTCAGCAGAACAAACCTGGGTTCCAGGCCGATGGGTCGCCACCTTCTACTTCGGGTACTAGGACTACTAGGCCGAAGAAGGGGTGTTGGACGTGTGGGGAGCCACACTACCAGCACGATTGTCCTGTGGAGAGGACCAGAGTGTCCAGATCAGCCGGACCCACTACCGTGGGAGATATGGGCAAGGCCCATCGGATTCATGTGGTGGTGAATAACCGCCAAGTAGAGCACCAGTCGACTGTGCTTGAGATGACAGGTACTGTCGCTGACCAGACCCTTAGTATTTTGATAGACCTAGGTGCTACTGAGAGTTTCATTTCTGGTGCAGCGCTAAAAAGGATTAAGGTAAAGAAAGTCAAACAGGATGAGTTTAGCTTCGTAGAGATGGCTTTAGGAGCCAAACAGAAGGTTGGAGGAAAGGTTACGGGCTGTGCCCTTAACCTAGGAGAGTTTGTCATTGTTGATTAAGGTTGGTTGTCATTGATGTCAACCCTTGAAGAAAGACCCGTAGCACAAATTTTTGGGTAATGGACCCAATAGTGTTTGATGTAAATATGACTCATTATTGTTTTTTCATGGTTGATAAGAAGTA
>ML797509.1:231433-271943 GCA_009831015.1 Picea engelmannii
ATATTGATGAGTCATAGTTGATGAGTAGTTGACACATGATTGGTACATACTTGGTACATGGTTGGATGCACTTATTTATGGTACAATTTGATTACAGGTTGGTGCATGGTTGATGCACTTGTTTATGGTACAGGTTGATTACAAGTTGCTGCATGGTTGGTGCACTTGTTTATGGTACAGGTTGATTACAGGTTGATGCATGGTTCAGATTTATTGGTACAGGTTTATAGTGATATATCTCACAGTGATAGTGTGATAGTGGTTCCATCATTCTACTTCTACTTCAGGGTGGCAGGACGGGGCAAGGACATGTGGTTTTAACCACCTTCCGGTTGTAGCTGAAGAACATAGGGGGTTGTAGCCTCCTTCTGGTTGTAGCCAGAGAATTGGGGAGTTGGAGCTTCCCTCAAGTTGTAGCTTGAGAAACTAGGGGGTTGGAGCCTCCTTTCAGTTGCAGCTAGAAAACAAAGGAAGTTGGTGCTTCCAATGAATGTAATTCTTCAAGACATATAAGAAAAAACATTGCATGGTTTTCTCCCGATTTGGGTTTCCACATAAAACACTGGTGTACTGTGTATGTGTATGATTGTTCATTTGTTCATTGCTTATTTACTCTGCAGTTATTAGATAATAATGCTTCATTGATATAACACTTGGATTATATGGTTAAAAGGAATCAAACTTCTCTATTACTGATTCACCCCCCCTCTTAGTAATCCAAAAGTCACGAGGGTCAACTTGTACGTCATGATCTTAGGGTCTTATGACATCGTGATTGGTATGGATTGGTTGGAATCACATGAGGCGATACTCAACTGTAAGATGAAATGGTTGAGGTTGGTCGATGATGAAGGACAGAGACGTGTGATTGTAGGATGGAACCAGGGAGTATCCCTGAGGTTCGTCTCCTCCTTATAGTTACGAAAGAGAATGCGCAAGGGGTGCAATATTTATGCGATTCTCTCACTAAACGAAAAGGGAGTAGCGGAAGGTCTAGAACACGTTCCGGTGGTGAAGGAGTTTGCAGACGTATTTCCAGAGGAGTTGCCTGGGATGCTCCCGAAAAGGGAACTGGAGTTTACCATAGACCTGAAACCGAGGACCGAACCGATAGCAAGAACTCCTTATCGGATGTCGACCCCGGAGTTGCAAGAGCTGAAAATGCAACTGAAGGAGTTGTTGGACCTAGGAATGATACACCCTAGTGTGTCACTGTGGGGTGCACCATTTATTTTCATACGAAAGAAGGACGGATCATGGAGGATTTGCATTGACTACCGTCAACTGAACAAGGCTATTATCAAGAATAAGTATCCCTTACCAAGAATTGATGGTCTGTTTGATCAAATGAAGGGTGTGACAGTGTTCTCCAAGATTGATTTGCGACCAGAGTATCACCAATTACGGATCAAGGAGGATGACGTCCCTAAGACCACCTTTAAGATGAGATTTGGACATTACGAGTTTACTGTTTTATCGTTTGGACTGACAAACGCCCCAGGGGTATTCATGAGTTTGATGAAAGGGGTGTTCCGCGAGTACTTGGACAAGTTCGTCAAAGTATTCATTGATGATATCTTGATCTACTCTCGGATGACGGAGGAGCATGACGAGCACTTGCGCTTGGTACTACAATGTCTACGAGAGCACAAATTGTATGTGAAGTTGTCCAAATGCTCTTTTTATCAATCGAGGATTCACTACTTAGGGCATGTCATCTCCGGCAAAGGCATCGCCGTGGATCCAGCAAAGGTTGAGGCTATTATGGAATGGCCTGCACAAACGAATGTCGCTAAAGTGAGTAGTTTTATGGGCTTAGCAGGATACTATTGATGGTTTGTCTAGGGATTTTCGAAGATAGCAAATCCGATCACGGAATTGCAGAAGAAAAACAAGAAGTTTGTTTGGACCAAGAAATGCGTGGAAGCATTTCGAAGGCTGAAAGAGTTGTTGACCACAGTGTTGATACTAAAGGTCCCTGACATGGACGCAAAATTCTTGGTATGCACTGACACATCCAAGGAAGGTTTAGGCAGAGTCTTGATGCAAGACGGATGAGTGATTGCTTACATTTCGAGGAAATTGAGAAGGCATAAGGAGAACTAAGCGACGCACGATTTGGAGTTATTAGCCATCATATATGCCTTGAAGGTTTGGAGACACTACCTTGTTGGACATAAATTTGAATTAAAGACTCATCATTGTGGGCTGCAACAAATTTTCACGCAAAGCGACCTGAACGCGCGACAACGACATTGGTCGGAATTGCTTAGCGAGTATGACTTTGAGATTACTTACATAAAGGGAACAGTGAACCGAGTGGTTGATGCTTTGAGTTGGAGACCACGCATATTTTTGTTGTTGCCTCTTCAGATGAATCTACGTGAGAAGATTCTCACTTTACAGCGTGACGATGACTGGTACAAAGAAGTCGAGGATTTTATCGGACAAAACACAATGATGGTACTACGAGAAGAGGGATATTCATTTGATAGCGATGGTTTATTGAGGTTTAGAAGTCGTATTTACGTACCACCAAACGATGAGTTGAGGATGTTGATCCTGAGCGAGGCTCATAGAGCAGTTTACATGGCTCACCCAGGAGTCACGAAGATGAGGGCAGACCTTAAACCCTTATTCTTATGGAAGGGAATGAAGGCCAACATAGTCAACTTTGTGGCTAGATGTCTAGAGTGTTAGCAGGTAAAGGCTGAACAGAGACACCCGACAGGATTACTTCAACCACATGCCATTCCGAAATCGAAATGGGAAGTTATTTCGATGGATTTTATTGTTGGATTGCCACTGACGGCAAGGAGACATGACTCGATTTTTTTAGTAGTAGACACTCTAACGAAGAGTGCTCACTTTATTCCTGTGCGTACGACGTATCAGGCACCTGACATAGCAAGAGTTTTCATCAGTGAGATTGTGAGGCTGCATGGCGTGCCTAAGAAGATTATATCCGATCAAGGATCGATGCTTACTGGACAATTTTGGACGAGTTTCCAAGAGGCCTTGGGAACCCAACTTAACTTTAGTACTGCGTATCACCCAGAGATGGACAGACAGACAAAACGAACTAACCAAACCTTGGAAGACATGTTGCACATGTACGTGATGGACCAACAAAAGTGTTGGGAGGAATTCTTGCCTCTAGTAGAGTTCGCTTACAACAACAGTTACCAGAGCACCATTAAGATGGAACCTTTTGAGTTTCTTTATGGGCGACCGTGTCGGACACCCTTGAGTTGGGATCGTCTTGAGGATAGGGTCCTGGTGGGACTAGAAGCGATCCAAGAAATGGAAGAGCAAATGCAAACCATAAGACAAAGGATTAAAGAAGCGCAGGATCGACAGAAGAGTTATGCCGATGCGCACCGAGTCAACCGTAGTTATGAGGTCTGCGATCGAGTTTTTTTGCAGGTTAAACCGCATAAGAGTTCGATCAAGTTTGGAAGGGGAGCTAAACTCTCTCCTAGGTTCGTGGGACCTTTCGAGATTGTGGAGAGAAAGGGGCCCGTGGCCTATCGACTAGCCTTGCCTGATTCTTTGAGGCGCATGCACGATGTTTTTCATGTATCTGTTTTGAGACATTATATTAGTGATCCTACGCATGTGATTGACATGAGTTCCTTACAGGTATCGCTCACAACTAAGTCGGTCTGCATATTAGATCATCGTGTTCGATAGTTACGACGTCGAACGATAGATCAAGTCAAGGTCCAGTGGGACAGTTATAGTCCGCACTCGGCGACCTGGGAGGACGCATATGATATGCGCCAGCAGTTTCCATTTTTGTTTGATAGATAGACTTATGATACTATGGTACTTTTATTTTGGCATTTATACTGAGAAACTTTGGGACGAAGTTTAGACTTAGAGGGGGTGTATGTAACATCCCACTCTGGCACACTGAGAAAACTTATTCTTTGAGGACACTTGCTCTCAAGTGATCTGGACTTTCATGATGTTAAAACATTTATCCTTGATTTTGATGCGTTATGATAGATGACATGATGTTTTACTGCTTTGACGTAGACAAGTGATATTGACTCAGTTTTATTGAGTGTGTAGGGTTTTGGACCTTGAGGATGCAGAGGCATCAGTGGAACCCCTTGGACTCCAGATTGAGTCAGGGAGTGTGCTATTTGGGTTGATTTATTTACCGTGATATTTCATTGATTTGATGATATGATGTTGACATGTTCTGACACAATTGTTGATGATGTAGGCTGACGATAGCTTGCTGACCAGACCCACATATGGAGTAAAGGGGTCACACACGATTTCCAGAGAGGTTGAGGGAGAGGTGTGGACAGCAAGCATGCCACAACCTACTAGCACTCCTGTCGTGGCTCGAACTGTAGGTTAACGATTACCTAGTTTGAGAGGATCCACGATGCCGTGAGGGTAGACTGCGACAGTCGCTCACGATGATTCTAAAGGGCACGCAATAAGGTGGGGGCCTTATTCCTTAGAGCCCTTAGTCTCCCACAAGTTCACCTGGCGGAGTGTTGACTCTAGGGGTTATAGATGTCTACCAATCAGTCAAGTTGGCGAGTGGCACCCTTGGAGCACGTGGTGCATCCTGAAGGGCATGTCACGCAAAAGAACCACAAGAAGCGAGTGGCACCCTTGTAGCACGTGGTGCATCCTGAAGGGCACGTCGCGCAAAAGAAACGAATGAGGCGAGTGGCACCCTTGGAGCACGTAGTGCGTTCTGAAGGGCACGTCGCGTTGATGATGATGAAGAAACAACCTAGATGGCCCTAAGACATTAACGCCTTAAGAAATCCTTAAACAACTTCCCTAACCAAGTGTCGCCCAGTTCAGAATCTAAGTCCTAAGTCTAAAACTTTTCTTGGGTAAAAATTTAGTCTAACCTCAAGAAAAAGACCCTAAAATAAAAATAAAAATTCAAACAAAAACCCACTTAAGTAATAGTTAGTTCTTCATAAATTTTTTGGGGTAAATGAAGAGAGTAAGAATTTAATTAAAACTAATGGTTTTAAAAATTTGCAAAGAAGAAATTATTTCCTAACTTGTGAAAGTACAAAAGATGTTAAATAAATAATAAATGGGAAAGATTTAATAGCGCAATTGCCATTTTGGGTCTAATAAAAAGGGTAAAGAAGGGAATAGTAAGAATTGGGAAACTAAGTAAATGGAGGAAACATAATAAAAGAAAGATGGGAACTTATGGTAAAAAGTGAGGTCAACATAGTGAGGAATCTGAAATTAAGAACCTTCTAAAATGAACTAAAATTAGCAACTTCATTTTAGGGAAAGTAATTAAACCTGTAAGGGAATCTAGGAACACCTAGGAGTGAATTTAGGGGAAACTCTAGGTGGGTGAGGGAATTGAGTAAATTAATAAATTAAAGAAAATAATTACTAGAGGAAAGAGGGGGATGAACAACACTTGTGCGAAGGAGATCATTTAGTATTTTTTTATTAAAACTTAATTAAAATGTGATTTAGGGAAAGTTGGAGGTGGGAAAAACTCTTTAAAATAAAGGGAAGATGAGGAAGAAAGGGATCGGTTGTTAGCGTAACGTTACACTGCCGGATTGTGACTTGACTGATTACTTGTGGAGAGTTGGGATTTTCCAGCTCGGATAGGAGTGGTAGCTCAGCCTTGCGAGGTGAGCTGGGAAGCTAGACATACCATCTAGATAGTGTGTGGACCCTTTGCGGCTCGGGGGGATGAGGGGGAAGCAGAGTACCCCTATCGATTGGCTGGGAGGTACCAGTGTAGTCTTGACGGTCGACAAGCAGGAGCGGGATGGAGCGCATGGACGACACTCGGGGACGACGTTGAGGCAACGGTATGATTTTTATTTGGTAGAGTAGAATGTATATTTAGTTACTTTGGCGATCATGATTGTCCATTTTTATGACTGAATTTTAGGTCCGATCCAATTTCTGAATTTCATGTCTAAATTTATAATTCTGAAGCTATAGGTTTGATATTTATGTTGGAAGTGAACACTTTAGTAGTAATCATTTGCCTCCATAAACGGTCTAGGTGTATGAAACAAACGATTCTATTGACCTTGAATACTGCTAACAGTTGCAATTTTTTTTACCAAACTATCCTTCCTCTATTTTTTTAAATGGCAGAATCCACGACTACGTTGGGTGTTCTTATTAATTTATACCTTCCGCAAACCAGTCAATCGGGGAGTATCCTTGGATATTCTCCTTGCATTTCCTTCCAACAACTAATTTTTCTCCATGCATTTCAACCTCTGGCAATAGATTTTCTCTTCACGTTTTTACCTTTGCAAAGTGGAAAATTTCTCCATGCATTTCAACCTCTGGCAACTGGTTTTCTCTTCACGTTTTTACCTCTGCAAGGTGGAAAATTTCTCCATGCATTTCAACCTCTGGCAACAGACTTTCTCTTCACGTTTTTACCTTTGCAAAGTGGAAAATTTCTCCATGCATTTCAACCTCTGGCAACTGGTTTTCTCTTCACGTTTTTACATCTACAAACTGGAAATTTCCCCATGCATTTCAACCTTGGCAACAGATTGTTCCTCTTCACGTTTTACCTTTGCAACTAGAAATTTCCCTTTGCGTTTTAACCTCATAAATCGACTTTTCTCTTAAGTGTTTTTACCTCAACGAACTGGAGTTTTCTCTGCGATTTTTTTTTCCTTTATAAGGGGGCTACATATCCTTTATTATAGCTATGCTTTCCCTTCAATATTAACTCCTCCTAGTCGTCCTTGTTTCTAGCGATTGGGTCACCGAAATCAACACTTTCCTTTTTTTTAACCTGCGAATTGGTGGTTTCCAATATTCTGAAAATGCATTAAAGTCTTTATGATTTGGGGATTGTCATATCCATGCATTTTCTGGGTTGATCCCTCTCATATGAAATGATTCTAGTGCTTGAAACATCCTCTGTTATCACTGTGCCCTTCCTGTGGTTTCCCTTCAGAAACCTTGGGTTACCCAACCAGTGGAGGCACCATCCTCAACGCCTTTCCTATATCTTCCCCCCTTCGACATCTACTTCCACTGATGCGGAGTGCATAATGGAAGGAATCGCATGCTTACTTGGGATACTCGCTTGGTGTTGACACTTGGACTCAAGTTCCAACCTTTTGGTGATGACAGTAGTCGTGGTTGTTGACTTAGATATTGGGCTCATGATAAATCGAGAATGTGTAAATTACACATTGGGGAGAGACTAAATGGGTACACGCTCTACACGGGCTTCCCTGCTATTATTATTATTATATGTGTCCACAGGATGATTTATTTTTATATCATTTTATAATGCACCCACCTAGTGTTATCAACATTATTTTTGTGTCCAAATGGCAATTTGTAATAGACCCTTCCAAGGAGGCTAATTAAAATTCCTTTAGTTTATCATTATTTAGTGAGAAGAATGAATTATCATAAGTGACCCCCCTTCTACAATTTTTGGATCTATTAAACCCTTGGGGATCTGGGCAATTCCTTAGTTTATCTTAGTTTGCATTTAAATGGATGTTGAAACTAGTTCATTGTACCATGCTTTAAACCGTTTAGTTATGATTTGATGTTAATGTTATTATTGTTATAGGGAATGATCAATGTAAAATAATGCTTAGTTATGGTAATGTTAATGCTAATGTCGTTTTGGTTTCTGGTAATGATTAATGTGAAGTAATGCTTAATGTTAATACACTGGTTATGGATCTGTTGATGTAGATGTAGTTATTGTTTTAATGGTAATATAAATGTAATGTTGATTTATTTTATGGTACAATTATTGTAACTTCATTTCATTTGTAGCATACAAGGAGTAATGTGATTGGTGATTAATGTTTTAGTGGCAAGGTCCTGATAATATAAGATGTGAGGTTGTTAAGATAATGTTATTGTAATTTTATGGTATATGTAACATATAGGATGTATTGAGATTGTTAATTAAATTCAGGGTTAGTACTATAATTGGAATTTTCCAAACTCATAGTTGCATGATATTAGACTCTTCGATTTGATAAAGCCATCCGCTCTGTATATAAGTCTGTGTGTGTGATTATTTTTTCCGTGTAAAGAATCCAGTGTCGTATCAAGAGTCTCGGGCCCTTTAAAGGCAGGGTTTCCACTCTTGCGACACACCTGACGAAGATTACTAGTTTTTTCCTGAGCAGTCGGCCAGGAGCCTATCTGACCTTCTCTCTCTCCAGAGTAGAGAACTAATATTAAACACCCTGCTTTCCTGTGCAGAAATAGTAAAATCTACTACTATGGATTCTTCCATTTTTGTTCGTACTGTACATAACACAGTACGTCGTTCAATGCTTGCAGTTACTTGTTGTTATCCTTATGTCTTCTTGTTTTGATCATCGTGGTTGTGTCTTGTTAGTCGTCGGGTGGCGACGTAGAGTCAATTGTGTCTGTTTCCTTTTTACACGCGCGCACACACCTTAAAAAATAAAAACAAAAATTTTGCACCTGTTATCAGAGCTGTTGTCGTAATGAGGAGGTTCGTTACAGATATTTTTTCCCATGTTACCTTTCTAGATGAGAAAGAGATCAAGTGCATGGTAGTGGAGAAGAAGAAACCTAATCTTCTTAGTAAACACATGAGAGAGGATCTCATGGAGGAGAAGGTCGAGGCCAATGCAATGCTTAATATTGAACAATAAGTTATGCTGGTGAAGCTTATGGATCATCGAGTTTTTTTCCAATGTGCTTCTTAACTTATATGAAATATACAATATAGGACTTAGGCCATTCTTGAGGTTGACAGGGTATTATAACTAAGACATCCACCAAATTTCCTTTCTTGTTGATGAGGAAAAAGGGTTACTGAGAAGTTTAGATCGTAGATCTTGGTGGTCCTAATTATGCCAAAGTAGAGGCCAAGATGATGAACTTTGAAGGGAATGAATTTGATGTGCCTGGTGCCACTAGTAAGGGCCCCAGTTACATATAAATTGGGGCTACGAAATTCCTCCTTGATGTCAAAGAGATATTTGATAAGCCCCCTAAGGAAAAGAAGAGAAAGTCTAGGTATGAGATAATTTACAAGCAAATTGAAACCAGTTATTATGGCTACAAGAATGATGAGAATGATATCTTCGAGAAAGTTGAGTATCTCACAGAGGAGGAGATGCGAGCTAGATATTTGGGGGTGTGACAGAGGATCAATTCCTTGTACTAAATGATTAGAGGCGCCGAACATTAACCTTCGTTTTTTCCTTCGAAAAGAAAAACCTCCACAAAATTTAACTATGGAGGTTTTCATTTATATTTTTTCAATTAAATTGTTTTTCTTCTGCCCCCCCCACTCACGTACAAAGTTGTATGTGTTGACATGTTTTTGTTGCTCCTACTCCTACGCTCATTGTAGTCATGTATGATTCACATTCAAGTAATTTTAGGAATATATATATCAAATTGAAATTATAAAACACACATATATAGCCATTTTGTATTTATCAAAAACTTAAATTAATTTATGTTTGCAAAACAAAATGCGGTAAAGTACCGGTGTGCATTTAATAAATAATACACACTATGAACACTGCACTTTATTAGGAAACAATCACTACCCATTGTGCTCTATGTTATTTGGTGCACCTGTGCTACATTTTTCATTAAATGCATCAATATGCAACGTTAAGGTGCACCAATAAGTTTGATGATCCATGTTTAAAATTTTCACGATGGTCCATGTTTGGTGAGGGGCACCAGTGTGTTTAAGTTGATAGAATGCACCGGTGGGATTTCTGTGAATACGGTGCCTCTTGTAAGATAGATACATTGGTAATAAACAACCCCATTCTGGTACACGGTTCTTAGTGTTTTACGGTGTGTTGTGTAACTTTATACACACTACTAGCAACAATACTTCTTGTTAATTTAGAGAATGCACTGAGTGTGGTGCTTCCTACAAATTCACTGGATGCATTGCATCTAGGACAAGCCAAATGTGTGAAGCACACCAAATATAATTGTTTTTTTAAAATGAAAAAAATGCCAAATTTAAGACTAATTTTAAGTTCTATTCCAATGAAAATTAAAATGAGGTAAAATTTTTTTACCTAGTCTCTTCTCGCCTGAGGAGGCATGGTTGGCCCATAGAGGAAAAATGAAATTTTGGACTTTTTTTTCTGAAATTGGAAAATGTACAAAACATACAAGGGCGGTGAGGAAGCAACATTGTAGAGCACTGCAAACAGGGTGGATGTAGAAGGAAGGTGAGCACCAGTGTTGTTTGAGAAGTTGCAATCAAAAAATGAAATGTGATAACAAAATTCAATTTGGTAATTTTTTTTTTTATTTTAACTTTTCGCGATGCACCTAAAAGTAAGACACATTGGTGTGTGTTATCCCCAATTTCTAGGGAAAACTAAGGAGATGATTTCTTAAGGCCCTCGGGTTGCAGACATGGAGTACCAAGAGACAGATGACCAACAACATCCACATGCACAGACAGATACCTTCTTCACCACCACAGTTCATGGATTCGTGACGAAGACACCCCCCACATTAGCATGCTTCTGGAAGACGATGGGTCTTTCTCCATGAGGTACAAGTAAGGTATTGTGATAAGTGTCACTTTAATATTTCATTCATTTGAGTATGTTGCATTTAAAGATGTTTTTTATTATAGAATGTTTTCTTGGAAGTTATACTCTTTTCCCTATTTCACCTTGGTGGTTGACATTGTGCCCTAGTAAGTGGCCACCCTTAGGGATGCGTTTACTACTGGGAGGTATCCTTGACAAGTCATTTTGTCATTATCGATCATACTTACCATTTTTCACACATCACCCATTATGTGTCCCCTTATATTTTGGGATTTTTGGGTGTATTGACCCAAGAAGGGATTGTACCTCATTTCATGGGAAGAAGGGGCTGAAGGCCCAGAGGTTTGTTGTTGGAAAAAGATAAAATCCAATCATAAACCTTATGGATGATCGACAAGGGATCCCGAGGACAATGAAATGTATCTCATAAGAAACCGATAGGACCTGTGAAAAATAACAATATAAAAATGCTAACCAAGGTAGAGTGTGTGTGGGAAATGTTTTTCATGCCTAGGTAGAAGTCCCACACATTTTCTACAACTTAAGGAAGCATAATGTGACCACGGTAGAGTCAAGGAAGGAAATGTTTTTCATGCTTAGGTAGAAGCCCCACCTTGGCTTCAACTTGGAAGTATCTTAAAAAAACAAATGGAAATAAATGGGCTTGGAGAAAGGATGCAATGAAAATGAAGGTGCAACACACCCTCTAAAAAGGCACCCATAAATGAGACAATATGAACCCTTGTATGTCATGAACCCCATGCCCAAAAGTCTTACCCCCATCCACTTCATCTTCTACACATGACTTAGAGAGGTTTCCACCTAGGAAACACTCCTTGATGTAAGGAATGGTCCACCCAATAGGTCACTTCGTCAACCCTCCCATACCTAAACTTGGAAAATTGCATAGGGTCTTTGAGCACTTGTTTAATTTGATGAGGTATTTTTTGATGTACATGCTTAGATGGATCTTATATTAAATTTGATTTTACTTTCCATGATGATTTTTCTTGAGGTCCTTGGATGACGTACTTATATGTCTTTGCAGGACCTTGTTGATGGACGTTTTGGAGGAACAAACCCAACTAGGGCCTTCATTGGGGCAGGAAGCCCACTGGTTGGATGTCATATCCCATACCTTGGGGAAATTCAAGAGATGAACGTTTCCTTTGGAGGTAAAGGAATATACCTTGGAGGATCTCACTTTTGGAGGCTAAAGTGTCACTTTGGAGGGATTGATGTCACCCTAGGGCTAGGGTTTTGGTGGTGATAATGTTGTTTTAATGGACACTTGTCATTTTTGGAGGAATACCTTTTGCATCACAAATATGAGCCTAGAAAATGACGAAGGATCCTTAGAAGGCCCAACAACCTCCTCCGTTTTCTCAATGACTTGTTAAAGTGTCAAAATGTCACCCTAGAGAGGGTTGACATCACCTTTTATGGTTTCTTATGTGCATTTTTAAAGTTAAATTTAAATTTATTATGTGAAGGGGGGAAATAAAGGGAGAATAAATCCCTTATTTTTTGGTTTACCATAATATATGTGGAAAAACACTTTTTAGGAGTTTTGTATAAATAAGGATCATTTTCATTTCATTTTAACATAATTCTCTCACATCAGAAGAACTACCTGGCTGAAATTTGTGCCCCTCTTGGGAAATATAATTCTCTCTCTATTATGCTATGGTTTATCATTGTCTTGTGGAGTGAAGTGGTGCACTATCTCTTGGAGGATATTTCTCTTGCTATGGTGATGAAAGTTCTTGGTAGCTATGGTTTTGTCTTGCATGCTCTTGGAATTGGTAAGAGAAATCTGCAGTTTTTTTAGTTCTTCTTTCTTGTTACATGGTTATTATTGGATAGATCCTTGGATTATTATAAGGGAATATACCCTCCACCACGTTTTATCATTGTTGTTGGTTGAAAATGTTATTACAAAGGTTGCTAGGAGGAGTAAAAAGGCTTACACCCTCCTAGATTTTACCTTGTTAGGGTTACTTTCTCAAGGGAGTAAAAGGGATTACACCCCTTGAGAATAAGTAGGTCTAACCTAATACAAGAAGACTCCATAACCCATTTGGAAAGGCACTAATCATTTATTGCATTGAATAAATAAATTACTTGCATTGGTAAACACAATTTTGAGAGATATTGATCTTGTTCAAGTTGGAATCTTTTCTTGATGTCTTAAGCTTTCTAAAGACACTAGAGCATCTTGATTGGTCTAGTAGTTCTTTATTTGTAATCAATAAAAATCTATAGCCATTAGGGATGCAACAAAACATACTTTATTTGTTACTTTTACTTGTATTTTAACCGTAGAAAATTTCATTATTTGACAATTTTCATGGTTATTTCTGCAGTAATTGATTGATTTCATTGTTGATATATACATTTTTTTATTGTTGTAATTTAGGAAAAAAATATTCACTTTATTTTCCATTAGAATATTAGGCTTGTATACTTGTCTTTCTCTTGTCTCAGGCATGTATAACTATCTTTTGCAGGTAATCAAGCATTTGGAAACCATTAACCATCACCAATACTTGTTTCCAAGCCATATTCCACTTTGTAGTTTAAACTGTAGGGGAATCACCTTCCATAACTCCATTTTCCATCACATTTCCCCCTATGGTCACCCGAGGATTCCCCCCATGTGTAGGATTTATCCTTCACTAAAGTGAGGGGATGGTTTATTTAAGGTGGCAGTGGGTAGATTCTCACATAGTTCTCATTGTCTTTTGTATTGGATCAGGCTTTTACCAACCTACAATTTGTGCAATAACATTTTGGCATCGTTTTCGGGGATGAATTTTGAATCCTCTTTCGTGCCCTAATGACACTTTGGAAAACTATCCCAATTCCTTTCCCTAGTTTTCCTAGAGAATACACTTGAGGGAAGTTCCCTTTCCCTTTCCTTCCTTGATGAGATAAGACTCATCTAGCGACTCCACCTTCCCAAAATCCTTCATCCTGAAAAACCCTTCCTCTTGGAAGATTCAAACCTTCCAAAAATTTACCAAAGAAGGCCTCCTCTACATTCCCCCATTGTAAAAAAAATCTTTCATGGTAATCTCCCACTTGCACCAATGGCTCATCCTTGGGAAAAGAGCCTCTATAATCCATTGAACATGAAAACCATCGCTGGATATCCCAACACAATACCTAAGTAAATCAACAAATGGTTTCCAAAGTTCGTTAGGAACAATGTAACCATTGCAGAACAACATCTACATACCATCGATCGATACATGAAAAATAAAGGAGTGGAACATGAGGATGTTGCAATGAAATTGCTAGCAACATCTCTCATTTAATATGCCCAAAGTTGGTTTGACGGTTTACCAGATGATCACCTTACCACTTACGAAGAATTTTCTAAGTTGTTCAAAAGAAGGTGGTCACTGAAAAAAGATAGTGGTATGATAATGAATCATTTCAACCAGATAAAGAGATAGGAGAATAAAACAGTTATTGATTTTGATACTAGATTTGATAAAATGCACATCCAAATCCCCCATAATTTGTTCCCCACCACAAAAGCTACTCGTCTCCTTTATGTCAATTAATTTGAAGGGAAATTTGGTTTCATATTGAGGGACAAGAAACCCTACACTTTGACAGAAGATAAGTATTATAGCACAAACATTGAAGATAATATTTTGTGCTCCAGGTTCAATCCTTTCCATTATCCTTGTGCGAAAGAAGAAACCAAGGAAAAGACAACTATAAACAATGCACCTGATCCAATTTATCTCATAGCTCAGAAGCTTGATCATATGAATACTTAGTTTTTCCAAACTCAAAATCAAGTTATGAGTTGGTTGACAACTTTGGAAAGGAATCAATCTGCTCCTAGGTATCCATTTTTTAGGAAAGAACCTATAGGTTGAAAGGAAAATCCTCAACAAGAGACAAAGGCTCTTGACACACTGAAACCTATTGGGATGGTGAACTTGGAGGAATTACCATGGTGATATACTTTCCAAGAATCTCACCCATAGGAAGAGTGTCCAAGACGAGAAGAAGAGTCTCATGAAAGTATCAATTTCATGGATACAATATTTTCCTTTCAGGATGAGGATTATGATAGACCCTCAGGTATTACACAAGAACATGTCAATGAAGCCTGAAGAAAAGGAATCAGATAAGGATGAATAAAAGCACTTAATCAGTTGAATAAAGAGAAGAGGAAAGAATTAAATAAAAGGGAGATCCTAACATGTGCACAAAGAAATAAAATTCATATCTTTCCTCCACAATATTCAAAAGAGAAAACTTTATCTCAATCAAAAAATCAAGCTTCACTTCAGCCAAAGAAAACAACTCCCCAAAAAACAAATAAAGTGGCCCCACCACCCTCGCCTCCAGTTCAAGAATTGCTTCCAAAACTGACACAGGAAGAAGAGATTCAGTTGAATATAGATGTCCCATCCATGCTTGGAAAGATGCATATGTTAGTTCCTGTGGTGGAGATGTGTAATATTCTTTTTGTCATAAGAGAGGTGTTGAAGGCATTGGAGGTGAAAAATGAGAAACAAGATCATCCTATGATATTAAACACCATGTACCATGGATTACAGAGGGATAGAAACCCTTCCTTTTACATATCTCTTGGTGTAAATGGTCTCCACTTGAACAATTGCATGCTAGATTCTGGGGCCTTGGAAAATTTGATGTCTTTGAATGTCATGAAACAACTTGGTTTGAAAACAACTCACACATATGCAAATGTATGTGGCATTGATTCCAAGAAGGTGAATATTTATGGTCTCATAAAATACGTGGAAGTCTACTTGGAATATTTCCCTCACATTGGCTTTATCATGAACATAGTGGTGATTGATGTTCCATATGCTTGGGGCATTCTCTTATCGAGGATTTGGGTAGCCACTCTTGGTGGGTTTCTTAGCATGGATCTCACTCATGCACACATTCATATGGGAGATGGTACCTTCTAGATTCTCTATAACTTGGAGGTGTTCAAGAAATATGTATTGGATCAGAATGACCATGATTATAGTAGCGAGGATGTTTTTTATGAGGTTCCAAATCCCATTGAGTATGATCCGCGAGAACTATATTTTATGCAGGAAGACTAAATGGATGTGCTACTTCCAAGGATGAATGAATACAAAGATAAACTTGCAAAATTCCAAGGAAAAGAGCTAGGTTCCATCAAGATATTGAAGAAAGAAGTGGATGAAGAGGATAAAGAATATCAAAAGGATATTAAATATGTAGTCAACACAGAGTTGTATTCATACCCCTACATTGAGAATATACCTTACATCAACTACAGTGAAGGAAGTTTTGCATTCATGTGGGATAATAGGAAGGGAATGCCCAAATATTATCAAAAGAATGAAAACTCTTGGCTTGGCCCTTACATCATCAAGAAAAAGTTTGAGACTGAAAAATACTACTTGTCAGCTTTAGATGGGAGAAATATGACATTACTAGTGGATGGGTCTCTCCTATGACCCTACATTCAATCTATGTGACTTGTTCAAGGCCCAGGCCCCAGGTAAGTAGGTAGGTCATCTTGCTTTCTTGAATTTGCATCTTTATTTCTCATGGTAGTTTAGCTACATTTAATTTTTCTCTACTTGCATTTTTTAAATTTACATGCTTCTCTCTTATCATATTATATGAAAAATGAAAAATTTTCTTTTCTAGATTAGTTGTCATTTTTGAGATTTTGATTTATGTTATATATGGACAAAGGGTGATACAACCACCCTAGATTTTATGTTTTCATGTTTCACTATAGGCACAGGTCTGAGCAGGACATGTTGAGGTTCTCATGCACTCTACGATGAGTACATGTCCTCGAGTAGGAGCCATATGTTATCCCCAATTTCTAGGGATAACTAAGGAGATGATGTCTACATAACTTTAGGTTGTAGACATGGAGTATTGAGAGATAGATGACCAACAACGTCCACATGCACAAATAGAGACCTTCTTCACCACCATAGTTCATAGATTCATGACGATGCCATCCCCCACATCAACTTGCTTCTGGAAGATGATGGGTCTTGCTCCATGAGCTACAAGTCAGGTATTGTGGTAAGTGTCACTTTAATATTTCAGGCTTTTGAGTATGTTTCATTTAAATATGCTTTTGATTCTAGAATGTTTACTTGGATGTTATGCTCTTTGCCCTATTTCACCTTGGTGGTTGACATTGCACCCTATTAATTGGTCACCCTTGAGGATGTTTTTACTACTGGGAGGTCTCCTTGATAAGTCATCGTGTCATTATCTATCATACTTACTATTTTTCACACTTCACCAATTATTTGTCCCCTTATATTTTGGTATTTTTGGGTGTATTGACCCAAGAAGGGATTGTACCTCATTTCATGGGAAGAAGGGGTTGAAGGCCCAGAGGTTTTTTTCTAATAAAATATAAAATACAATCATAAACCTTCTATATGCTCGCCTAGGGATCCCGAGGACAATGAAATTTCTCTCATAAGAAACTGACAGGACCCGTGAAAAATAACAATATAAAAATGCTAACCAAGGTAGAGCGCGTGTGGACAATGTTTTTCATGCTTAGGTAGAAGTCCCACACATTGTATTCAACTTGGGGAAGCATAATGAGACCAAGGTAGAGTCAAGGTGGGAAATGTTTTTTATTCTTAGGTAGAATCCCCACCTTGGCTTCAACCTAGAAACATCTTAAGAAAAAAAAATGGCAATAAATGGGCTTAGAAAAAGGATGCATTGAAAATGAAGGTGCAACACACCCTCTACAAAGGCACCCATAAATGAGACAATATGAAACCTTGTATGTCATGAACCCCATGCCCAAAATTCTTACCCCCATCCACTTCATCTTCTCGACATGACTTAGAGAGGTTTCCACCTAGGAAATAGTCATTGAATTAAGGAATGATTCACCCAATATGTCACTTTATCAACCCTCCCATACCTAAACTTGGAAAATTCCATAGGCTCTTTGAGCACTTGTTTAATTTGATGAGGTAGTTTTTAATGTATTGTTGGCAATCAAACTACCATTTCATTTCTTTGATTTTTGAAACACAAAATTGCAAAGAGAAAATTTTGTACCCACTGCTTAAATTGTATATATGACATAATCAATTATTTTTTGTGATTAATTTTGTTCATCAATTGTTTTGATTTTATTTCGTTGATAGCTATTGTGTTTACCCATTTCAATTTCATGACTGGAAAGCATGAAATTGAAATATTTTCACAAGGACATTGTTTGAACTCATAAGGTACTGTTCATCCTGTGTAATTGAAAAAACTATTTGGAAAAATCTAAAATCATAAAGCATTCATACTATGATTCAATGATGAATGTGCAACTATGTTAAAATTTTGCAAAAAAAATCATAACTTAGGGTAAAAACCAAATCGATGTGTTATTTATTCAATCTTGTTATTAAACCAATTTTCAAAGTTTTAATACATTTCTTATCTTTTGTGAATTTTGGTTATGCATTTTTTCCCCCACCATATGATCTAAATGTTATGATGGACTACTCGTCACTATCTTGTCAACTTATGACATGGTTAGCGTCCATTCAATGAAATGATTGTCTCTTTGTCTTGTTCATGGATAACCACATTCATTTCATCTTCAGGATGGTCCTTCATGACCAGAGAGTAGGTTTTAGAAAGCGAAGTGGGTTTTGGGTTTTCAGTCCTTTGGTTCTAGGTGGTTAGTCAAGTCTCGGGGTGGAAATTATGGTAGTGTCTCTTTGAGCCCTTAGATTTAGGTTCACCGTTATCCATGCAAACTCAACCGTTTATTGTTTTGGGTTTTCTCGAGCACACAATCCTTCATTTTGGGTCTTCTGGTACATTGTTCACAAGTTGATGGCCCCTATGGTTAGAGTGGAGCCAAATGGCTCACAAGTATTGTTATCTCACGACGACGGTGTGGACGACTTGTTCCAGTTAGGTTGGATAAAGTTCATTCAATATTTTGAGGGTTTCAACCTATAGGTTGCACATAATTTTGCTAAAACTTTTGACGGAACCAAAGCCAAGGTAGGTGACATTCAATTGCAGGTGAGAAAGGAATCCATAGCCGAGGCAACTAGTTTGTCACATGAAGTTGATCGATGGTTTAAGAATTTGAAGATAGATGGTATACCATGGAATTCTTTGTTGGTCTCCAAAAGTTCACGCTAAAATGTGAAAAGTATTCCTATATAGTTGTTTAAAACCCACTGGCATGGCTTATTGTTGGTAATAAAACAATTTATTACTTGTGAAGGGTGTTACAGGATAGTGTTTTTATTTCACATACGATTGATTATGATTTTCCTAGGGTTCAAGTTGAATTTTCCTTTTTATTTTCTCAAGAGCCTTCAGAAAATGTCTAAGTTCTACCAAAGGAAGAACCCTAACCCCGAATCTAGCTTGTTCCATCATGGTTTGATTCGCATTTTGGTGAATGCCCAATTGTTGAACACAAGGGATACCTGGAATTTTTTTATTTTTAGGAATGGTTTTATTCCTTCTTTTATTTGATTCCAATTGAATAGGTGTATTGCCTCAATTTTTCCAAGTCGTATATCTAGAAATCCTCATGAATATTTTATAAACACTATCTTGGGTACTACTAGTGCACTCCAAAGTAATTGTTACTCTTACATCTCCACTCTTGGCCATAAAATTACTCTGGATATTGGGTCTACTTTCCTTTTCGATTTGAAAAAGTGGGGAAAAGGGGGAAAAAGGGATAGAAGTTGATAGCCAAAGATCCCACGATAAAACATTTGAAAGTAAAAAAATGATAGATGAGGAGTTTTCAGTTTTACTTACAAAATTGAATGTGGAAAAAACCTTTGGATCTATATTTCTACTTTGATTCTTACCCCCCACCCCTCCCCATTCCATATCCAAACTTAGATCTATTTTAGGTTGAATCAACTAATTTCTCCAAGAGGTAGGAGAATTCAATCTAGCAAAATATTTTTCCCTTGACTTTAAGGGGAGGACAACAATTAAAAAAAAGAAGAAAAAGTAAGAGCATCTGGAAAAAAACGATTGATTTCTATCAACAGACCGACTAAAAAAATCAACAATGAAATAGCTAACACAGGCATTGTGGAAAGATAGGTCTTTAGATCTTGCATTGTAAATTCTCCTCATCGATCATATTGTGTAAGTGATTCAACCGTATCAATAGTTATGAATCCTAGAGAAAACTCGGAACTGATGAATATATGTATAATGTGATCCGGGTTGTGGTCCTATTTATAGAACAGAAAAAAGATGTTTCATCACCAAATTTTGCTAACGAATATTCTAGATAATAGATCCTACATGCATGTACAAAGTTTTTTCATTCACGAGACCGAAGAGAAATGAAGGTGGAAAAATGTAGGAAACATATTTCAAATTCTATAAAATAACATTGTCTAATGATTAGAAGGGATGTAGTGTAGCTTGGTAGCGTATTTGTTTTGGGTACAAAATGTTGCAGGTTCAAATCCTGTCATCCATACCTTTCCCTTCTTTTATATGGAAAAATAAAGGAATGAAAGATCATTTTATATTGATTAAAATGGATTGATCGAATAATTGAATCATATCAGATGCAAAAGTGTTTGACTCTAAGAGTATAAATGAAAAGATTTTGTTCCTTTCCTTTCTCTCCAGATGTGAAATAAAACACTCTTATTTCAGTTAGGTCTCCAAAACCTAATGACATAGTTTCAAATCCTACAGAGTGTGATTTTGTTCCTATCAAATCCAACCCTCTAAATTATCGAGAATTCATTCCAATTGGAACGAGCAATGGAATCTGACCTCCCAGGAAAAGTAGGAGGCCAATGAAATTGAAGGATATTCCTAGATCAAATATCCAATTGATCACCACATCGGTATTGTGAATATGAAGTTACGGATAATCCATCCAAAGTTATAGGAATTAGACCTAACACAATTCCGGATGGAAAAGCCTCGATCATTTCAATTCAACGAAATAAGTAGGGATAATAGCTATCCTTGATAGTACCCTAAATTTTCTATGAATCTCAATGATCATAAATTGATATAGAGAGAATCAACGAAATTATTGAAATTGATATAGTGAACTAAGAGGGTTTCCCCTTCCTTCATTTCGAGTAATTTGTATCTTTCTCGAGCTAATGAATAGGACTAGGGTGAAAATGATAGAAGCCAATAAGAAACTGAAATAACTAATTATAGTTATAGTAGGCATGGAAGGACTGAATGAAATATGGTTTATACATATCTTCATGAGACAATTACCTAAATTTTTCTTTTCGTAACCTTGAGATTAGAATACAAAATATCAATTGTCCCAATTCGTACCAATTAAGGATCCTATATCTACTATAGGATATGTATGAACAAACATGGATGAGAGGAAATATATGGTAGAAATATCTTCATTATCCTAGAAATCCCCACATTCATCGAGCAACTAATGAATAGAACCCACAAACCCCTTCAAAAATTGTCAAACGTAATCTTCTTATAGGGTGAATGAATTCTAAATAAGTATGATTGGATCATCTGGCATTATCTTCTATACCAGTAGCTATTGGTTGGACGGGAAGAAACCTCTTCTACAGACATGGAAATGTTTTGTGAATTTCACGTTTAGGTATAAGAATATTAATATCCAGTTTGTCCTTTCATTTCTAGATCTTATTGATCCAATCATTGGACCCTCTAGATGGATTAGATTTTTTCAATATTCATTCTTAGAGCCAGTAGAGCCTAATATTACAAGAATTCCACCTCAATTTGAGCTCATTTCTCATTTACCTCTGGGTAATGATGAGCCTGTCTGTCCAAGTATTTCGTCTCATTCTCTCCAATATTTCTGAGTTGAGGTGTAGGTCCCGAAAGACTCTGTCTTACCTACCAGTGATTCAATCAAGTTTCTTCTTGTAACCAAAATCACTTCCAAAAAATGTTATATCATTCCAAAGAGACCTTTGGAAGAAATCCTAAGTCGTTTGAAGGATAGGTCACCAAATGCCCCTTGCTAGCATGAAAATCCCCCCTAGGACTACACTAGGTTTCAAAATGTAGGCAGTTCACAACCGTCTAAAAGTCAAATACTTTTTTAACTACCCCAAACATAACCAAGACTCATACAAGAAAAGAAAAGATGAGAAGGATCGAGTAACTGTACCTCTACTCCACATCCTGTGATGATCCTCTCACGCTTGAAAGATTTGTTGACTTCACGCCTCCTCCCAAGGCTATCCTGCATTCAAAGATAGACAAACAAAAAACTACAAGCTTACAATTCATATACAAATCAAGGTTATACGTTAGAATATTAAAACATAAACCATTATAAAAACATTCAATACACCATGATTTGGGACAGGAAAATTACTTCTTTTATTGATAATACAATGATAAGTTACAACCAAATCCAAATACTGCTCCACGAACCTAGTCCGGGCTCCTCTTCACCAAGATCCAAGTGCACCTCCATATGGATTCTCCTCTCAACCTTCTTCTTGGGAAGTAAAATGGGTTTATGATGGAGGAAGAAAGGAAAATTGGGGAATTTTGAGGCAATTCTCACAAAAGGGTTGCAATTACTTTGGGCAAGGAGGGGATGTGAAAGGGGTAGAGTTTCACTGTTATTATGTCGAGATGTGGAATGAGACCCAAACACCTCCTTTTATATGACAAAAGGATGGTTATTCAGTTGGGTGATGGGCTATAGGCGGTGGACTATTTGGGAAACTACCCAACTTTTTATTTTCTTCAACTTTTGAAAGTATACACGGGCTATAGTGGTGCAACATGTGTACATACGTGGGTTGTAGTGGTGCAGAAAGTGTATGTACGTGGGCAATATTGGTGCAGGGTATGTACATCTTCCAAAAATGGGTTTTTTAGAAGAGCAACTCAGTGATGGATTGGAAAAAAATGAAAGTAAGAGGGTCAGAGGACATGTATGAATATGTAGGGAAATTTAGGGTTATAACAGATGGCCCCTAATTTCTGAGGTCAGAAGAGCATATGATGGCAAAAATACATTACAAAATCTTCACCAATGTATGAAATGAGTGAGCCCGGGACCAGAGTTCGGGAGGTGCCATCTGCAAAAATAACAATTGTCTCTCTGAGGTGGGAATTCCCATGCTCGAGATGAAATAAATAATGGTTTCCAATCAAATACATTGCAGATCCATGTCATATAACTATATAAAGTGTAGCCACAAGAAATACACAACGAATCTACATCTCAAAATAAAAGATATATAAGTATAGTATCCATCTTCAAGAAGCCAGCAATGCCTAATGGTTGGAGATGAGATCTTCATAGTGCGAGAAACAACTTAAAGATCTTCAAAACTCGAGTAGGATTGCAATGTGAGTGTATGAATTCACTACCCATAGGTATTTGACAACTCGTTGGGAAAAGAAAAGAGGGTCTTGATGATCAGGCATAGAACTTCATTGATTTCGAATAAGGACTTGATTGGACTTTTGGGATGGCCGGGCATGAGGTCAAGAGACAAATTGTAGAAAGGCCAACTTAGGTTGGGTGAAAATTCCCTTGGACAAAAACATGACAGATGATTAGACTAAAGCAACATGACATTGACATAAGTTCAGGATGCAGAAGGAAACACAGACTCTCCATGTGTTTGGAAGAGTAACCAAACATAGGAGGACACAACTCTATGTAGCGAGAACAACTTCCTAAGGTCATATTAGATCCAAAATAATGATGAACAAACAAAAGGATGTGCTTTGTCCAAGGGCGACTCATTGTGCTGCGAAAAAAGAATATATATTTCCTGTCCCCTCTTTTTGTTTTTTTTATTTTTTATTTTGTCTTTTTAAATTTTTTAAAGAGATTGAAAAAGAATAAAATAATGCTATGTTACAAAGGATGAATGAGTGTCGCCAACATACTAGTTCCAAGCGCAAGGAACACAGTAATTCTCAGAGCAAGGATACATGTGTAGGAAAAGGGCACTCGGGGAAAATTCCTCCATGTGTCAAGGTGTCAGGTCGCAGAGGCAAAGTGCTAAAAGGCTTGTGTATAAGGCATGTTTCAAAGGTTTAGTTGAGAGAAAAATGGAGCCAGAATTAGGCCAAAGACACATATATGCAAATGCAATTAGAAATACACAATGAAACCCCCTTCAATGTAATTTTTAACGAGCCTAGAGAAGGTAAGCTCGATAGTTTTCATGCTTAGAGAGTCTGAAAAAATGTAAAAGAAGACTCCAAGGTGTACCTTTTTCAGAGATAGTCTATTTGGTTCGAAAAAGGGGTAAAATAGCACCAAAAAGACGTCTATTCAAAACCATTTTAACGACTATGAAAAATACAAGATCACTCGGCAAACTTTTCAATTTTAAGGAGTTTGAAAAGAGCTTAACTATGGACTCACAACCTTTTTATGGATTTAGTCTCCTTAGCCCGAAAAAGTATAAAATTTACTAAGGAGAACTCTCATGGTGAGACGAATCTCCTGAGGTTTACCTTTTTCCTCCATAATCCATAGGTCGAAAAAAGGGGTAAACTCATGCCAGTAGATGTTCTTCTGGACCAATTTAACGAGTGTGAAGGAACAAGGTCACTCAACGACCTTTTTAATTTTAGGTAGTCTTAAAATATCTAAACTATGGACTCTATGGGGGTTCCTTTTTCATAAGTAATCTCCAAGGCCCGAAAAAGGTGATAAACAAAAACCAAGGAGAATGTTCCTTTTTTGTAAATTTAGTCCCTCCGGCCCAAAAAAGGGTTAAACTTATACCTCAGAATATTATTCTAGCGAACCAAAGTTCCTAGAGTATACCTTTGTTCATAAAATTGACCATCCGGATCGAAAAAGGGGTAAACTACCGTCGAACAGATGTGCCTTCAAGTTTTAGTTTGGAGAGCATGAAGGGAAACAAGATCGCTCGAAAATATTTTCATGTTTAGAGAGTCTGAAAAGGGATTAAAAAAGACTCCAGGAGGTCACTTTTCTGAGTTAATCTGATAAGATTGAAAAGCATAAATGTAGTCTTGTTGGATGTTACTTTCGGATTTCAAAGTGAGCTTGAAAGACAACAAAGCACGCTCATTTTGGGAGTCCCGAGGGTGAGGCTAAGAGTGATGGTGCATCAGACAACTGAGGCTCAAACCCGTAATCATGATAGGACTAACAAGGACTCCTGAGCCTAAAGTCGTTAGAAACAACATGGAAGCCAAAATGCAACAAGGATATATCTAGGGAACCCATGTAAAGGTAGGCTCTACCACCTAATTACAACAATTCTAAAGAAGCGATGATGGTTCCGTGTCCCACTTTGGTGGGATCGATCCAATGGAAAAGCATAAAATACAACGAGATATAGAAAGTGGAGGTGGAATCTTAACTTATATGCAAAAAGTTGGAAAAAATGACTTTTACCAAAGGACCTTTAAAAGTGACCCATCTCCAAAAAACGTTACCAAACCAAAAGGTAAAGTGCACCGTAACATCCAATAAGAAACTCAAGAACCAAATTAAATGATTTCTAAGCCAAAAAAAATGACAAAAGGGTTTGAAAAAGTGGCAAAAAAGGGCCAAAAAAGTCTATAAAAAGAAGCCGACAACTCATTTTCACCATTGCAATTTGAAAATTAACCAGAATGTAAAAAAGACCCCTTTGCTAAAGAAGTTGATTCTGGGAGCTTTAGAGGAGGAAATGAACTTCTACTCAGACCAAGTAAGTATAAACTCATCCCTCTTCCATTTCCATTGTTACTTTTAGCATTGTTTTTGGTTTTTGAGGGGGCACGCTCTCCTAAAAAAGGGAGACCCTACATGTACGTGGGTTTTCCAAGAACAACCCGCGTATGTCCACGGGAAGAAAAAGGTCTACCCATGGACATACATGACTATGTCCAAAACAACCTGCGTACACCCTCAAAAGCATGAAAAAATAAAAAATGTAAGAGCTAACTCCCCCTTTGAACTATCATGGAACAAGATGTATGTCCATTGGAGGGAGAGGGAACACAAGGAGATCGATATCTTGGCCAATGATGACCCTTCTACCATTACCTCATTGAAACAATGAGGGCTATGGAAGTTCTATTGGTGTCTATTTATGAGGACACAACCCATGCTACTGAACGCTCTGGTGGATTACCGACAGCCAGACGCATAGGCATTTATGATTGAGGGGCATTCATTGACTCTGATGACTAAGGATATATATTTCTTGAATGACCTCTTGAGGAGAGGGGAACCAATCAACCTGCACACATTTCCCCTTGAGCCCTTCAACATTGCAGACTACATCAGGATGCACTGCGAGGATGACAATGAGAAAGTAGGTTCTCAGGTACCCATCAACAAGATCACCAAATTTCCACTGAAGGTGATCCTATTTCTCATTGGGCAGATCACTAGATCCACGACCCTACACCAGGTCTCTAGGGCACATATGTATTATGCAATGCAGTGCTTATATGCACAAATTTTTGACTGGAGTATGAACATGCTCACTTGCATGAAGAGGCAACTGACAGAGTGTTGTGATCGTAGAAACAAGAACTTCGGGTTCGACACCATACTATTCTTGTTCTTCTTTGAGAGGGTGACTATTCTGAGTCCCAGAGAGACTATACAGGGGCATGTGGCCTCCTTCCTAGCTATATGCAGATGGGAAACATTGTTGCCATGACAGGGGGGAGGAAGGACCATAGAGGCCTTCGATGACAAGTTCTTTGACTAGTGGGCACGACGGATTCCAGTGATAGAGGACTACCCTTACACTAGAATCAAATTCTCCAGAGATTCGAATTTGTCTGTGCCTCCCAGAGAGGAGTGAGGAGATCTAGGTACGTGTTTTTAAAGTTATTTAATTTTTAGTTTCTTTCATATATATATAATTTTTTATATGTATTAGAGTATTAACAACTAGGTATCTATTATGTACAGATGTGGGACCAGTGCTCCCAACAGACTTCGTGAAGACTAGGCGATGTCCTTTATTGTTCCTAAGTTTATACTTTAAGGCTCTAAAGTATATCGTCAAGGCATACGAAAAGATAAAGAGAATTAAGGGATAAGAATCAATGTGAAGGGTAAATCAGAGTTAGTTTCTCAACCGTCTCTGTCTAGCTTCCCATTGTTCTTATATGTTGATGTCTCTCTTGATAACTTCCCATGAATGTTCTAATTGGACCCGGGTAGTTGCTGTTTGCAGGATAGTATTAAATAAGTTCAAAGCAATGCTAGTTTGATCTTGAAGGCCAGGTTCTATGTTAGGCTATCTATTATTTGGGAGAGTCATGGGGAGTAAATTTTTATGGAATTATAAAACGTTTAAAGATTTGTTGCTTCAATTTTGAGGGATAAAATAGAAAAGGAATTTTAGAACTCAAAATAATAACACAATAACAGTAGAGGTCGTTTCCTGTAATTGAAGTAATTTGAGAATAGTAAAATAATAATAAAAGTAACGCTGCCAAAAAATATAAGGCTTTAATCATGAAAGAATCTCATATCATAACAAAAGAAGGAGAGGAAAATGAGATTTCTAATGAAAAATAAATATAACCATCCAAATGACCTACAGGTCTTGAAACTGCTGATAGCGATCACAGAGGAAAAAATGTAAATGATTAGACAATCAAATAAATTCAAACTACAATAGAAGTTGGATTTAAACTATAGCTGATCATTCATTAGAAAGACATGAAAAGAAAGATGTTGAAAGATATTGAAAACAGAGTAAAGGAACACATAGCTTCAAGTTGACAGAATTCAAAATCTCTTTTGCATTATCTATATCACTGTAAATTGGAAAACTTATAATACAATTGGCTCCCAAAAAACAAAAAGCCTTTTCTTAGTCTTGTGAAATTATATTTATACATGATCACCAAACCTTTTTTCTGTTGGTGATTAACTAACTTTCGAAGACTAACGGTTACATGAATGAGCAATGTTGAACCATTTACATCTCTATTTTAACTTCTTTGTTATTTCAATGATGAAAATATCCAAAATACTGTTTCATGTCTTCGTTGATGAACTTCCTTCTTCTATTTTAAGACAACGAATACATTTTCCCAGAAACTGCACCAAAAATCTGGGAGCTTCTGGAATATCTTTTGCCTCAAATAGGAAGAACTTTATCTGTAGTTTAGGCAGACGGTCTTCGATTATCTTCCTTGTGAACTTAATAGTTTGTAACTTTAAGTTCAACATCACTATCCATTTGTCAATTTGAGTGACATTGATTATCTTTATTTGTGGGATCTCTACCTAGATTTCTTCTAGATCCTCCTTGAATCTTAACTGATGCTTACCAATGTTAATTTCTCCTAACAACCCTGGACAATTTTTTCTTCCAATGTTCAATGAAGCTTTCTCTAAAAGGTCAAAAATTCCTTGACAGTCGACATTAACCTCTCAGGTTATTCTTTTGTTTTCTGTGAGGTTTGCCTCCCACACCTTGAGTATTATATCACCTTTAATATGCTCTGAAACAAATATCTTTTGAGTCTCTCCAACCTCCTCTTTTGTTGAAAGAGCCAATGCTTTTTGAAAAGTTGTTCTAGCTACTTTCACTTCTCTCTCTTTCAGGAGAATACTCTCCAAGGATTTACTTGCTTCCTAAAAGTAATTCTGAATAAATTCCAACTTAAAGAACACTCCCTGTTGCTCTTTTTCTATCTTTGTATGTATTTCCAACACCTAGGCTTGGAAGATTTCAAGATCTACCACTTGATTTTGAATGGAATTAATCTTATTTTGTAATTGTCTATTCATTTCTTCTTGATGTAGGACCTGTGCTTGACTGACCTGTATCTTTAGGTTCGATTCATCTAAGCTTGCTTTCAATTTTTAAATCTCTTGAATGTCATTGAATCTGTCTCATTCTAGACCCTTGTTTATCGCCTGACTGATACTTCTTTCAGTCTCCTTTAATTGACTTTGTAGCTAAGTTATCATCTGATCTTTCTGCTGCAACATAGTTCTCAAATTACCCACAGAGTAATAATTTGCCGATGCTAAGGCTCCCATTGTGCCTGCTATTTCTGTAGAGAATTCCCCCTCTTCAAGTTTTTGTCCATCTACGATGATCTTGTGCTTTTTTATCATCATGTCTCCTCTTGGATGCATTTTCTATTTAAGGATAGCCTTCCTCTTTTTACTGAAAAAATAATCGGATGAAGGAATTTTGTCTCTAGAATTAGGTTCGAGATCACTAACATATAGATCTCCCTCTTGGGGGTTTCCATAGGTAGACTGTAATGGAGTCATAGAAGTAATAGGACTTCCAAGATACGTTGATGTTGTTCCTCCTACTTTTTTGGGAAAATCCTTAGGGATTTCTGGGGATGTTTCCAACTCCTTATATTTCCTTGACTCTGATTTCTTTGTCTGAGGAACTTCTGTTTCTTGTGAAGGCATTTCAATCTCCTTCATATTTCCCTTTGCAGTTGTTGTATCCTGTAAATCTGTTTCAAAACCTGGGGGAGGCCCTTCCTACTCTGGAGGGGGGGTTGTGGATTCATCCTGCAAAATCTTTGGCAAACAACTTCGCATGTGACTTTGGAAGGACATGAAACCAGTCTATAAGTCAGGTGATAATGCCCATACCCTGTTCAATACTTCGTCATAGGCTTTAACCTCTTTGAATATATCATCATAAATAGACTTTTCATGTTCATAAGCTTTCATATTGGAGTGCATCAAATGTCTGTTCACTACTTGATAAGGGTCATGCTTTTTGTGCTCAATATCTACTAGTTTTATTTCTTCGAGCGCTTCTGCTTCCACCTTGGAATGGCCCAAGTTTAGTAATGAAAATTTCTCGATATACACAGGGAAGACTAGCCAGGATTTCTTTTGAGCCGCCTTTAGCTCTATTATGATGTTGCCTTTCAGTATTTGGTGTGCTACCTCTCTCAATACCAGTCTGTCTGGGAGAAATTTTGGAAGCGCGTGAGGGGGGATTGAGCACCCATAAACCCTAATGTAAGAGAAGTTTTCATCAATGAACTAGTCAGCTATTGCTTTGAGGTTTTTTGAGGCTGTCTCAGAAATGTGAGGGGGTTCATAGCCATAAAACATTTTATGCATTGGAATTACTATGAAATGACAAATTTCGTAAAATGCATCTTTATCATTTTCTTCCCATAGCACAGAGTGATACTCGTGAATGGGTTCGGGGTAGGTTATGTTCCAACTCCAATTCATTAGGGGAAATGGAGTCACAAAGCAGATTGCATCCATGATGTACGCCGACATGTAAAAGGCCATTGGATGACCTTTATATCTTGCAAATATGTAATTTGAAACCTCTTGGGCTAGATTATCAGAAAAAATCTTGCTCCAGTTTAAAGTGTATCCTTCTTATGCTTCTTCTAAAAGGGGCACCCATTCTACAGGGAAATGGCAGGGATTCTTTTTCCCGAAGAGTCTACACAACATAATGGCTACATAGACCATGTACTCGGTCAAAGATGTTGTGGCATAAATTCCATGGGTATCTTCCCTAAATTTCGATGGACATCTCCACCATTCTTTGATTAAATCCGGATAAGTTCAGTCTACCTCAGTACACTCCTTCCTTTGAAACTTAGCTATAAATTTGGCATTATAAATGTACTTAGGATTTGGTGAGAGTTTGTACATTACTTGAATATTCTCTGGCCTGAATGAGCCGACAACGACCGCTTGATCGTCTAAAATGCTTCTTGTCTGGATATCAACCTTCTCCAAGGCCCAATTGATCATATCGTTGTATGCCATGAGTCGAGGGCATGTTGCGATCTTATGAAGCTCTGATTCTGCTATATCCGGAAGGTGATTCTTGGAATCAGTAGGAGAATTTTTGATTTCGTAATCCATAAGTTCATAGATTTCTCTCCAGGATTTAATTGAGTCGATGGCATGTGGCATAACATTGGATATGATATCTCCTTCTGGGTTACGCATCTCCTCTGTATCTTCACTCTTCTTCGATGCTTTCTTTGGCGCCATAACTTTATGCTAGATGGAAAACCTGTCACAGAAAAGAAGCATATGAGATTGGCCAAATGCGAATTATCTTTGAAAGATAGAACAAGCATAGGGTTTGGAACACATGCTTTTAATTCGCCTTAAAATATTTTTATGATGAAAACACTGACGCAACTGACCTGTAATTAATTACATTTAATGCAAAAAATATTTCTGAGATACACATTAGTGTCGCAACATTTATCAGTTATCTGTTTATTAATATGGCCGTATTTTGGCACTTTTGAATTCAAAATTCGGAAGATTTCATTCAACGAAAACTGAAACAAGAACAAACCTAAGAAGTTTGATTACTATTAATCGTGCTTCCAAAACATAATTAATTTAGTTTAAACACAAATTATGAGTCGAGACTTTGCGTTTCGGGATTTCGGGGATCATGTTGACAAGAGGTATGTTATCGCTAAAACCCGAATCCCGAAATTGCGATAAGATTAACTTAATCTTTAATAATTACTAACTTCCATTTTTCGATAAATCGGGGATCAGGATTTCGTGATTAGATATGTATTAAAACATATGTTCTCAGTAAACCCCGAATCCCGAATTTTTCTTAAAAGTTAGTCTTAACTCCTTTAGTTTTTAATGTTTATCGTGATTCTTAAAAAACGTGCGTCAAAAATTAAAGACATTTTAATTTTACTCCTTTATTATTTAAAGAATAAAGCTTGTCAGGATTTCAGTACCGGGATTTTGGAAATGATAGTGAGGGTTATGCTTTATGTAAAGCCGAAACCCAGAAAAGGAAAGTTTTAGTCTTAGAGATAAAAACTTTAAAAAACTGTTTCAACATAGGCTCCAATTGGTCGTCTCCTTGTGGGACGAGGAGAACGAGTAGACTTAGTGCCTTTATTGGGTAAATGGAGTCAAAGGCTTCTTTTTGCGAAACTTGCTTAGGAAGGGGATACAGAGGGAAAAAGAGATTCCATCTTTACTTCTGAAAAGCTTTTCAAAACTTTCAACATTGTAAAATCAACTGCAGCCCCATTCATGATCTTCTCCTTCTCACTATTGAATTTAGGTCTGCCTTAAGATGATCAAAACAATCCTAGGAAATCCAACAGATCTTGCAGCTTTTGGCTTGCATCAAACGAAGTAAATTTCATGCTTTTAATCAGGGAGCCCTGTTTGAACTTAGGATGCAGATCCGGTTTCGAAAAGGCTGGTAACCAGGGTAGAGTGAAATTTATGTATGATAGCCTTACAGATACCTTAAATAATGCTTCACTACCAGAGCGAGCCTGTTCAGTACCCCGGTGAAGTTATCTGTCCCTTTTTACTGAATTTCCTTTCACCACTTCGAATCATAGTTATGCATTTAAATGCTGAGATGAGGGAAATCATTCTTGAATTTCCTTTCATCGTCTTCTTGGACTAGATGGGGGCAATCAAATATGAATTTCCTTTCACCATCTGTCTTATATTTTACTTTTTGAACATGAAGTGGGGGCAATTAGTTGTACCAAGTGTACCAGGGATGATATCTGTGTAAAATTTGCAGTGGAGGTCTGTCAACCTGCTTTGATTACCCTGGACCAACCTTCTCTTAACTTTCAAAGCACCTTAGCCTGTAGGGAAAAAGGGAAAGATTACTTCCAGGGGCCTTCCTTTGAGCAAGCCTCAATCCTTAGAAAACTGTTAAGAAACCTAGGAGAGTCAGGATTAGTCCACGCATAAATTTGTTTAGTCGGAGAGTGAGGAGTTATGAGGACCGGATTACCTTTTAATATCTATTTTCCAGCTTCCAAAGCTAAGACGTAATCTCTNCAGGGGTCATGGATTAAACCCAACTCTTGGAACCCTTTCTCAGAGACGCTTCACTCTCTCTGCTTATTTTAATGACCTCTTATCTTTATCTAGGTGAAATTCTTAAGATCCAGAGTAAGAACTCGTTCTTTTAGTGACATATCACACTTACGAGACCATCACCGCACTTAAGAGACCCTCGTTTGAAAAAATAGACTACTCTAGAAATTGCACCTTTGCCTTACCATTTTCGTTCTCTTTTGAAATAACAGAAAATCTTTTCTATCACCTGTTTTTAGCGAATTTATCTTCCAATATATGGCCGTCTGTTTGCTCCTTTTGCTTGTTTGGGCTGCAAGCCGGGATCCTGTAAGGGAACAATACAAAGAGTATTAGGGCTTTTAAAAGAATTAAATGCATTGAAAATTTTGTATCTCTACTTCTAGAAAAACATTGACCTATTTTATTTTTGACGAAAGTAGACTTACCAAAAAAATTATGAAATAAAAAAGAAAACACAAACCGATATATACAGTGGAAATTTTGGAAACCAATTATTCCATATAGTGTTTTAAATAACACCCATTGACAGGGGCATTGAGGATTTCACCATCCAAATTCTCTAACAGAAATGAATTTTTTCCTTTAGGAGCTGTAAGCTTGAACGGTCCGTACCTGATGTGATAGAATTTACCATGTTTTTCCAAGTCCTCCTTCCTAGCATCCCATTTTAAAACCAAATCTCCGAGGAGAAAATCTCTGTCTTTGGCCTTACGATCGAATAACGCTTTCATGTCGTCCTGGTATTTCTACAACCTTTTGTCCACTTAGTCCCTATGTTGTTGGACTTCAATCAACTAGTTTATTCTTCTTATGACATGATTTGGTTCTTCCTTCTCATCTTGCCAAAGTTTCATTACGGGAAGCGCTAGATTTATAGGTAATACTACGTCGGTCCCGTGCACCATTTGGAAAGGGGAAGTGCCAATAGACTTTTTTGTGCCTATCCGATTTGCCCACAAAGCGTATTTCAAATGTACATGCCAAAATTTCTTGTTTTCGCTCAACACTTTCTTAATAATATTGATTAGGCTCTTGTTTGAAGACTCGGCCAACCCATTTCCCTGGGGGTAATATTCTGTGGAATGACCAAGCACGATATTTTACTTTTGGAAAAAACTGACCATAGCCATAGATTTAAAGGCATGGGCGTTATCTGTGACTATCTTTCAGGGGCAGCCGAATCTAGACAAAATGTTCTCTTCTAAGAAATCTATTACCACCAAATCCATAGCCCTTCTAGTTGGAATAGCCTCCACCCATTTGGTGAAGTAATTTGTAGCAGTCATGATCCATTTATGTTGAGCACTAGAATGAGGATTAATTTCACCAATGAAATCTAATCCCCATTGCTGAAAAGGGGCTTCCATTTTGACTGGAACCAACGACATCGCTGGGAGTTTATGCTTGCCTACGAAAAATTGGCAAGGGTTGCAGGCTCAGAACTTGGTGTTGACGTTTGAGAAAAGTTTGGGCCAATAATATCCTATCGTCGTGATCTTATAAGTCGTTTCTCTCCAGGCGTGATGTCCTCCACACACTCGTTCGTGAAATTGGCTTATGACCTTCTCTGTTTTGATTCAACCAAACAAACCAACATGAAGCCAAGTGGATCCTTCCAATACAATTGTCTTTCAGATATACAATACTTGACCGCATGCAACTTCAACATTTTGTCTTTAGATGGGGATAAGTCACTCGGGCACTTCAAGGTCAACAGGTAGGACACTATGTATTTGTACCAATCTGATGAAGCAAACTTCTCTTCGATTCTGATTTCAGTTATTTGTTCATCGAGCTCGTTCATGTCCACACACTCTTCACCTCCCTATAGGCCATTTATTCCGAGAGCTATGAAATTTGATTCAGCTAGGAGTTTAGCCAAACCTTGTCCCTTTACTAGTCTTGTTGGTTTTATTTCTAGGTCGAATTCTTGAATTTTGGCAAGCCACCATCCTCTTTTGCCATCACAGTCGGACTGAACCAAAATGTCTTTTACAGAGCTGGTGGGTACGCACACAATTACCTTGGAATGAAACACGTAGGTTCTGAAATCCTTTAATGCCTTCACCATAGCATATGCCTATTTTTCCATTATATCATATCTGAGTTCAACGTCTCTAAGACTTTTTCTAAAAAAGGCTATCGGTTGCTCGAAACCTTCTTCATTTTTCTGGAGGAGTACTGCGGCAAGTGTGTTCTCGGAGGTGAATGAGAAAATAAGAAAATCCTTTAGATAATCAGGGCTTGCTCGTACAGGTGCCTCACTTATAACCTTCTTGATGCGTGCAAATGATGCTTTGCCTTCTACTGTCCATTTCACTTCATTGTTTTTCTTTAGCATATCTGTGATCAATTTCACAATTTCAGCAAAGTTTGGAATAAATCTCCTCAAAAAATTTATTTTTCCTAAGAATGACTAAATCTCTTTTACATTCCTAAGGATATTTATTGTGTATATAGCTTCAACTCTCTTAGGATCAATTTTAATCCCATATCGAGACACAATATGGCCCAAGCGTTTACCTTCTTGCATAGAAAAGTGAGACTTTTTGGGGTTTAAAGACAAACCAAACTTGCGGCATTTCTCAAACCTCTGCTTGAGATGTATTAGATGATCTTCATCTGATTTAGAAAAAATGATTAGATCATCAAGATAGATAACCAAAAAAATTTCCCTTTCGCCAATGAAAGCGATATCCATAGCACATTGGAAAATAGCACCTGCATTCATTAAACCAAAAGGCATCTTGTCATACATAAATGTACCCAAAGGGGTGGTGAAGGTTGTTTTTTCTTTATCATGTTCATTGAAAATAATTTGATTGTACCTGGAAAACCCGTTGATCATCGACATCCTATTTGCCCCAACTACTTTTTCTAAAATGTGATCCATTTTGGGTAGGGGGTAGCTGTCTTTGAGGGAGGACTTATTTAAATTTCTAAAGTCAACACATAGTCTAATTTTCCTGTTTTTCTTTCTAACTGGGACCAGGTTTGCTACCCAATTGGAGTATCTCAGTGGTACGATTATTTTTGCATCCAGGAGCTTTTGACTTCCCTTTTGACCACGGGCAATAAAATAGGATTGATTTGTCTGAGTTTTTGTCTAAAGGGTTTGACACCAAGCTTCAAGGGTATCTTATGTTCAGTCACAGTGGTTTCATAGGTTCTTATCTCTTCATATGACCAAGCGAAAACGTCCTTGTACTTTCTAAGCAACTCCGAGTATTTACTTTTGGTTTCTGGGGGTAGATATTTGGATAGTTTCACCAACTGAGGGTTTTCTTTTGTACCTATGTCACGGTCCTCAACCTCTTCATGTTGAGGTTGTAGAGTGGATCTTAAAGGGATATCATCTTGATTGAATAATCTTTCCAAGGGAATCAGGCCCTTGAGGATCTGGTTATTTTTAAGAACGAGCATTCGGTGATTCACGATTTTATCGTGGAACTCTTGAGGATCCTCCCCTTCCTGCATGATCCAAATAGGATCATTTTGGTTTTCTTGATCAGCATGCGTTTTGACAAACTCATATATTGACTCTAAAAATTTGCAAAGTTGTTCATCATCCTCAAAAACTTGCAAATGCTATACATTATTTGGTATAGAAGGTCGATGTCTCATTTGTATGTGGTATTTCAGTTTAAACACAGTGGGAGGTGTGAATGTTGAGGCTGCTTTGGCTAATGCATCAGTCTGTTGGTTTTTAGTTCTTGGAATGAAATGAAACTTGACAGAGGAGAAGAAATTGTTGATCAGAACCCAGAAACAATTCCTATAGGACCTCAACCTAGGATGTTTGGCTTGGTACTATTGGTTTACCTATTTTATGATTAACTTGGTGTCACCAAAGACTTCGAGGTTTTTTATTTTCATTCTCCTAGCGACTTCTAATCCTAACACTAAGGCTTCATACCCGCATACATTATTTGTGCATTCCACATTCCATTGTAGCCTATAGGAAAAGGTGATTATAAATTGATCATCAGGAGCCACAAGGAGTGCCCCTGCTCCAGCTCCAAAGTAGGATGAAGCACCGTAAAAAAACATCTTCCATACACCAGTGCTATATACATTTTTTTTTATCTTTTCTTTTTCTGAATTCTCTTCTGTACAACTTTCATCTATATCTACATCAATATCGTCATCAATGGATAAGATACAATTACCTAAATCTTGATCAGCTATATATACAGGGTGGTTATTTGGGTTATGTGGATCACCTACCATGAATGCCAACCTAGTTTCTCTGTATAGACGTGTGTATTGTCCTCCAAAAACTGGAATCGTAGCATATGTCATGTCAAGCTGGAGAGATCCTCCAAGCTTGGCACCACATGACCTAGATAACAACATACCATATTTCAGAGGGATATCAACGATGACTACGTCCATAAGAATGCTTTTTGTAGGTATTTGTGCCAGATTTACCACCAAGTCTTTAATCATGCCTATACATTTGACTTTTCTTGAATCAAATGAATATAAATCTCCATAAGGCCTAGTGATTTCGAGACCTAATTTATCCATAATGGCTTTAGGCATCACATTGTGGGATGCTCCAGAATCTAGCATGCAGTTATGGAGTAGGTGGTCGAACAAGGTTAACGTGATATAGAAGGGGGAAACAATGTCTCTCGTACCTTCAAAATGTGGAACAAAAACTATATTCGGCTTGTCATCTTCTAATTTGATGTCATTGGCTTGGATTTCGTCTTCTGAAAAGCTAATCATCTTGGCAATTTGTTTTCTGTATATGGGATTTTTAGCCAGTTCAACAAGTGGGATAGGGATTTTGATTTTGTTTATTTCATTTTCCAGACTAAAATTTCCTAGGGCCTTGTCGCTCTCTATGTTTGGGGCCTCCATTCCTTTCTTTTCAGATTTTCTTTGTGGTGTGGATTTGGTTTCACTCAAAGGGACCTATGTTTTCATGGTGGGTGTTCCTACTGACTTTGACTTGACAGGTTGCGTGTCAGTGATGTGGGTTTTTGCAATCTGTTTCTCAGCAACCTTTGGAGCCATTTCATCAATTTCGCCCCGAGGCAAGATATTTTATGTTGGGGTTGTTGGAAGACTCTTGTTCCTAGGTCTTAAATTGTATTTCTCATGTAGTTCGACTATAATATCATCTGTGATACCCTGATAGGTCAAATCTTCAGAAGTACCGTTGCTAACATCATCTTCCAATCTAACTTTATTTAAGGATTTTTCGTAATCTTGTCTTGATAAATAGGGTGATTTACTATCATCGCCAAGATTATTTTTATCCTCATCTAACTCTTCAAAATCTTCTAGGTCTTCCTCTCCAATGAAGTTTTCACTTTTGAAGGGGGTTGGGATTTTTTTATCCTCATTCTTAATTGTTTTCTGTGGGGCTTGAGGATCAGGATTCCTTCTAAAATCCTTCCTAGGAAAATGATCCTTTTTTGATTTATCTAGTTCCATTTTTGAGATCTTATTTGAAAGTTCTCTAATTACCTTATCCATATCATCTATTTTATCTTCCGAGGATTTTCCCGATCCTGAGGATCCACCTTGTTCTTTGAATTTCCTACTTTCTTTGTTCTCAGTTTCTATTTTTTCTTTTAATTTCCCTAATGCCATAATGTTTGATTCGATTTCTAGGGCATCATCTTGCATTTTTGTTAGATCTACTGATCTCCTTTCTCTCAATAATAGAGTGAAGTCAAGATCAAAGGCTCCAGCGAAATTCACCTTTGTTGCGGGTTGAGAAGGTTTGACCTTGACCGAGATTTTATTATACAACTTGTTAAACCTTTACGTGAACTCGAGAATTGATTCTGAGTTTTTCTTTCTAAGGGATCCAAATTCAGTTAGGTAATAGAGGTGGTCTCTTATTTCCCCCCATTGTCTGATAAAATCATTTTCAAGTTCTTCGTAAGATCTTGAAGATCCTGCTGCTAAGGCTCAGAACCAGGTCCTCACTTGTCCTTCGAAAGTCTGAATGAGGAGTCTAGAATAGACATATTCATGTTCGATTCTGAGGATGTTGACAAATTGGTCAAAGAAATTTATGTGTTCTTGAGCGGTTAAATCTCCTTCCCCTGTAAATTTGGGAAGGATTTTCATATAATTTTCGAGAAGGACATGTAGGAGAACTGGGAGGACAAGGGGGGCATATCTGGTAGCTACCTTAGCAAAGATTCTAGGAAGCGGTACTTGGCCACCTGCTGGTCCTCCTGGGGCACCGCCCCCAACTCCTATGCCTCTGTGTGCAACCATTGATGGATTTGAGGCTGAAGCTTGGAGTGTGTGAGGAGAAGGCTCACGGAATTTTGGGGTATACTCTTCAAGAAAAGAGAACGTACTATTTGAAGGGGGAAGTGAGACAGATCTCTCAAGTGTTTCCTTAACGTTCAACTGCGTAAAATCAGGCTGACAAATAGAATGTATGGGTGAAATGATTGGTTTAAGGGGTCTTCATGATTTTAAAATATTTTTCGAATCAGAGACTGGCGAGGTCTGCTTGTCGTTCGGGTTCTTTATGGTTTTCTTTCGGCTAAAAGCTAGTTTACTTATCGCGGAGTTGCCAAGTGAAAAATGAAGGTATCCTTAGAAGGTTTTTCTATCTTTGTTCACTATCAAAGAAAGAAAGTGTCAATGTCATTTTTCCTAGGGAAAAGCTTCGTTTCTTTGGTCCCTGACAACGGTGCCAAAAAGATGTTGTTCCTGAGTTTATACTTTAAGGCTCTAAAGTATACCATCAAGGCATCCAAAAAGATAAAGAGAATTAAGGGATAAGAATAAATGTGAAGGGTAAATCAGATTTGGTTTCCCAACTGTGTTTGTCTAGCTTTCCATTGTTCTTGGATGCTAATGTCTCTCTCGATAACTGCCCATGAACGTTCTAATTCGACCCGGGTAGTTGCTATTTGTAGGATAGTATTAAATAAGTTCAAAGCAATGCTAGTTTGATATTGAAGGCCAGGTTCTATGTTAGGATGTCTATTATTTGGGACAGTCATGGGGAGTAAAATTTTATTGAATTATAAAATGTTTAAAGATTTGTTGCTTCAGTTTTGAGGGAGGAAATAGAAAAGGAATTTTGGAACTCAAAATAATAACACAATAACAATAGAGGTCATTTCCTGTACTTGAAGTAATTTTAGAATAGTAAAATAATAATAAAAGTAACACTGCCGAAAAATATGAGGCTTTAATCATGAAACAATCTCAGATCATAACATAAGAAGGAGAGGAAAACGAGATTTCTAATGAAAAATAAATATAACCATCCAAATGACCTACAGGTCTTGAAACTGTTAATAGCGATCATAGAGGAAAAACTGTAAATGATTAGACAATCATATAAATTCAAACTACAATAGAAGTTGGAGTTAAACTATAGATGATCATTCATTAGAAATACATGAAAAGAAAGATGTTAAAAGATATTGAAAACAGAGTAAAGGAACACATAGCTTCAAGTTGACAGAATTCAGAATCTCTTCTGCATTATCTATATCACTGTAAATTGGAAAACTTCTAATACAATTGGCTCCCAAAAAACAAAAATCCTTTTCTTAGTCTTGTGAAATTATATTTATACATGATCACCAAACCTTTTTTCTATTGGTGATTAAATAACTTCCGAAGACTAACGGTTACATGAATGAGCAATGTTGAACTGTAAGGTAACTAGAGAGGTAGTGGGGGGGGCCAGAGGGCCCATAGTGATAATAGTGGAGGTCATTCAATGTAAGGTGGACTAGGTCCACTATATTATTAAATAAGGCCCACTATGGTAGTTAGATATAACAAAGGGGTAATTAGATATAATAAATGTAAGAGGACTCTTGTTAAGAACCTAAATAGATCTAAAAATATAATCACCACAAATATTGAATACACAATAGATCCAAATAGAAATATAGAGGAAACCACACTTTATTATTACCAAACCCTTTGAGGTAGGGCAACGCCATACAATGGATCCTATTATGGAAGGGATCCTCTCATGTTCACTTGCCTCTTCGAGGGGGATTCCTCCTAATGAGCTTCAACTCCAAATACAATAATTCTCTTCATGTCTCATTACATTGCTTGAACCCATTTATATAGTGCTACCATCACCTAAGAACATTATAGAGGAGGAATCTTCTAG
>ML797509.1:278450-296510 GCA_009831015.1 Picea engelmannii
ATACATATTTTTCAAATAAAGTAACTTAAGTCATTTACAAAAAAAAAAAGGAGGAAAAATATTATCAAGAAAAATATTTACAAGTATAGAAATAAAAGAAAAAAAGAGAATATTCAAAATATATATTACTTGTTTATATATATATATATATATATTTAAAAAATGGAGTTTTTTGGTGAAAAACAAGGAAGATTTCCCCCTACTTATAAAAAATATGTGGATCCTTTATTAAAAGTTAATGGGATTATTCAGGGAAAGAATATCAACATCGCTATCTGCTTGACTGCTAGGAAAAATCACATTAACGTTGACCTAGCAAACCAATTAATGCTTTTAGAGCCAAATATAATTGAAAATGACATGTGTCTTTTCGATGAGAAATATGACATTAAGAACCTACAACTATCTATGGGTGATTACAAATTCACAACTAAATTCAATGTCGTATCAATCTATCAAGACAGTGTTGATATAATTCTAGGGTCAACTTGGGTAGATACATTAGGTACTTTTATTTTCAACACAAGGAGAAAGTTTTTAACATTTTCTTATAAGAAGAAGAAATTCATATTACAGGATGCTACAATGAAGTCAATTTCAGAAGCTCCATCATCAGAAGACCTGAAGGACATATCAGAAGTGATCCTTCCAGATAACTAGAAGTCAATACAGAAGTTGCAAGATCGACAAGAAGAATGTAACAAAATCATTATTGAAAAAGACAAAGAGATTTCTCGCCTAAGAAATCATAATCAAAAAATACTTGGAAAAATCATGAAGTCCAAGGAGAAGAAGCGGTGTTTTCAAAAATTTGAACAAGAAAATCAAGGTCTCAAAGAGAAATTAACCGAAAAAGAGGAAGAAATCTCTTGCCTAAGGAACCTTAATCAGAAGTTACTAGAACAAATTAAAAGTTTAAAGGATGAAAGAAGGGAGAATCTAGAATAAAAAATAAAAGATGACAAGTCAAAAGATAAAGAAGAACTTTTACAATTAAAACTACATAATCAAGATTTACTAATGCAAATCAAAAGGCTTAAGCATGATAAGAAGTCTTTACAAGAAGAGCTAGATCACAAAACATCAATAATCGATAAAGAGACAATGAATGAACCTATGGAACTAAAGAAGTCGTTAGATGTAAAAGTCTCAATTCTGGATAAAGGAATTAATATAGAACCAATCAACCTTACAAATCAAAAGGATGTGAATCCAATTGATGTAAAGAGGTCTTCAAATGTCAAAGAAGAAACAATCCATGGCCATGAAGAAAATTCAATTCCAAAATTTAATCAACAAAAAGCTATAAGTATACAAAGTAAGTATCAAGTTGCAAGGATGCCTTATCAACATCCTAATCACAAAAATCAATACTTTAGCCAATCCTTGTATCAACAGAAACAAATGACCAGTATGTCAAAGAATATTACTTCAGCTACAAGTGATGCTCAAAATAGAAGTTATCATGGGAGTCGAAATACATCAAGTTCCTTCCAAGAACCCTATAAACTCCCCATGGAAAAGATCGAATTAGGATGGGAAGACTCCTTTACAATGCGAAGGTTTTTCTCAGCTCTTAGAAAATCCTATCGTCACAAGTCCTCAAGGATTACTAACTCGATAATGAAGAATCAAGCAACAATAATTACAAGATAGTGAAAGAGATAAGTCTTCCATAAAGTATGCTTTGAGGACAAAGCATTTTTAAGGGGAAGGCAATGTTATGAACATAAATATACATATACCATAGATATTCATAACATAATAATTAATAAATAATAATTATTAATAATGAAAGGTCATGTCTCAAAGGACATGACTATTGGTAAAGGGAACCCCTGCATGGGTATATAAACAAGACCCCATTCTCAATTGTAATCATTTTATTATCTTATCATATATTATCTTTTCATATATTATTTACAGTCCTACATGGATTACTTTTTTATATTCCAAGCATTTTGGATAATTCTTGTGTGAGCGAACTTTGTTCATGTCAGCCCATAACACCAAGTACAACATCAAATGCCAATTTGACTTGGAATAATTGATCGTTCACTGCAGAATAGTCTTGAGGGACTTATTCACAACTTCCACCTGACCATTCGCTTGTGGGTAGTAGGGTGATGAATTCTCTTTCCTCAACCCAAGCATTGATTTTAACTCGGACATCATTTTGTTCTGGAAGTGACTGCCATGGTTAGTGACAATGTCCTTCGGGATGTTGAACCTTGCTACTATCTGGTTAAAAATGAAGAGAGTCGTTGTTTCACCATCATTGTTAAATGTTGGCATAGCCTCAATCTACTTTGTGAAGTATCCTACCACTACGATGATATAACGATGCCCCATGGATGAAGTCGGCTGGCATGTAGTAAAAACAATCCCCCACTCGGTGAAGGGACCAACAATGATGACGGGAAACATGGGAGAAAAATGTGCCCTCATCTTTCGAGAGAATATCTGACACAGGTGGCACTTCTTGACCGAATCAACCCAATCCTTGATTAAGGTAGGCCAAAAGTAACCGACTCGTAGAATATTTTGGGTTGTTTCCAACGCAAAAAAATGACCACCACATGATCCAGTGTGGCAGTCATTAAGAACGAGTTCTTCTTCCTTGTGTATAAGGCACTGATGAAGAATGCAATCTACACCTATATGATACAAAGTGTCATCGAGTATGAGATAGTTACATGCCTGAGGGATAATTCATCGATGCTCGTGGCGAGAAGCAGAAGCAGGGCACTTCAAATTCTGGAGATAGACTAGTATATCTCCATACCAGGGGTCCGAATATGCGATTAGAAAAATATCTCCTTTAATAGGTGATTCTTTAGGTGTAACATCACTTGATTCAACAGGAAGTTCCGAAATAAGTTCCACAAAGACCAACAACTTTTTGGATTTCGTGGAAACAAAATCCAAGTCAAATTCCTAGAGGATTACGATCTATATATTGATCTTTCCACCAATGATGCGTCGTGTCAACACATATTGAAATGGATTCACAACCATAATGACAATGGTCTTGAGAAGGATAATATAATGACAGGACCACTGGACAACATACACTATTGCCAACGCAAGCTTCTCAACATGGGAATAGTTGAGTTCCAGCCCAACCAGGCCTCGACTCAAGTCATAATTCACGTGCTCTTCGAGCAGATCATCCTCTTGAACCAATACCATGCTAGTGATCGACTCTATGGCGACCAAGTGAAATAAGAAATCTTTGTTATAATTTGGAGGCCGGAGTAGAGGGGCAGACATGAGGGTTCATTTCAACAATTCAAAAGAGCGTTGAGCATCTTCGTCCCAACAGAAAGGGACTCCCTTTTTCAATAAAAACATGAACCCTTTAGTGATCTCGACATAGTGTGCAATAAAACATCGTAGAAAGTTTGTTTTCCCCTGTAAGCTCTGAATCTAGGGGACTGTGCATGGGGGAGGAAACTAAACTATCGCCTCAACCTTAAGAGGATCGACCATGATCCATGTTATCGAAACTATGAAACCTAAAAGAAGACTCGACGTCACACAAAAACTACATTTGTTAGGATTCAAGTGAATTTGATAGTAGCGACATTGTTCGAAGATTAGTCGGAGGTGTGTGGGATGATTATATCTCTTGCGAGAGTGTGATGCTAGATCATCAAGATAAGCCTCAACTATATGTCTAAGGTCATGGAAAGCAAAATACATGGCCTACTAAAAATTTCTTCCAGCATTCTTCAGGCCAAAAGGAATCTTACGATAAGAAAACGTGCCCTATGGACAAATCAAAGTTGTTTTATGCTGGTCTTCAGGTTTGATCTGAATCTGGTTATATCCTGAAAAACCATCCATGAATGAAAATACCTCACAGCCTGCACATTCATCGATAATCATGGAAGTCCATGCACACGCGAATCGTACCCTGTTTTTTGTTAACTCGAACAGGATTTGACACCCATTGCATCAACTATATGGGGTATATGAAACTGACTTTAAGTAGTTTCTCTACTTTAGCCTTAATATGTAACACCCCTGTTTCCCCCAATTTGTAATTAATCATAGAATAAGAATTACCATGCTAATGCATGAGGAAAATGTAAATGTATTATTATTTGAGTTGTCAATAACTAACTGTGGGGGTGAAGCCTTGAAAGTACTGGCCATGATATCACTAGAGGAAGAATGTGAAAACTATAAGAGAGGGTTCATGTATCAAATAACAAATCCCCCTTGATAAGGATGACAAGCCTCCTTCGAATCCCAAGGAAAGAAAATCAATCAATGAAGAAAGGACCAGTGGTTGAATCACCAACCACCCCATGAATGGAAACATGGGTTGTCAGTCCAAAGTACCACAGGGACTTTCAGACCTAATCTTCCTTCTGACAGAAGGAACCGGATAGGTCAACAAAAAACTTCCCATGTAAGAGAGACACAGACATGGGAGAGGAGACACCAGACACCCAAAACCAGACGAGGAAGGCGGAAGCTCACAAGGGAGAAGTGCGAAGCTCTCCAATGAATCACGAACAGAAGGCTGCGAGCTTGATGACGAAGAGCATCTGAGAAACCTCACCGAGGCCACAACCGAGTGAGAAAGCTCCGAGTTGCAGAAAACAAGACCCGAACAGAAGCTGAAACAGAGAGAGAACCCTCGAAAACTGGGAGAATTCCTTGGTGATATCATGGCTTGGAACGAGGGTGGCCAGAGTGCTAAGAATGAATGCCTCTATGCCTATGGTCGACTGGAAGGATGAACACCCACATTCAGTTGGTTGGCGACAACCTGCATTAGATAAGTGATTTCTTAGTTTGTGTAATTTAGCGGTAACTGGGAATGAATTTGGTTATACTGGGTATGTTTCAGGAATTGTGCTTGATTTTTGAATGGATATATTGTGTCCCTTTCCCTATTGCTTGGTTGTATATTTTGGCCAATAAGAAATTATATGGATAGGACATGATTGGTACTCATAAATGCTTATGTCCTATGGCTGCTTGAGTTAGAGCCACTAACTGTGAGATCGTCGACCTTAGGCATAGTCTCATGTACACATGCCAGCCTTCCTAGTTGTCTAGAGTCCCTTGGAGGATGAATTCCATTAAGCTCAGGAGAGGTAGTGTAGTTATGCATCGGCTCCCTGCGAGGCAAGTAGAGGTCGAGACTCATCCAAGTCCTAGACTTGACGAATGTGCGCAAGGGGTGCGCGGAAGACTCTTCTAAGAGTCAAGCCCAGGAGAAAGAGCGCAAAGCTCTTAATTCCTTCATAGCTGGTGAGACCTAATAGCCGGCTTGCAGTAGAAGATCGAAGACTGAGACCTTTGAAGTGTCGAAATCTTCCAAAATCGGGAAGAAAGCATGAGCTCAGGGAGGAGCTACAACTATCGTCAGATCTTGCGTGGATAGCCGATAGCCATCGGATCCAGGAGAAGCTGCACGAGGTTTAACCCTCGCATACGCAAGGGTGAGGACTCATCAAAGTCCCGAAAAGATCAGGACCGTCCATTTAAGAGGACACATGGCAGAGGTCCGAACCCATCGGGGCTTTGGATACCAAAATATTGAAGGACTAGAATTGTGGAGTCGTTGCATCATGAACTCCTGGTTCGTGAAATATTGATATAAGAGAGGAGCCACCGGATTTCGGTATTTCGGCTATTCGGAGTTTGGGACGTAGAGAAGGCTGTGGTCTTGGTACCGAGAGTTTCAAACTCCCTATATGTGAAACAAAAAAAGCATTGGGACCGTCCATTTTAGAGGACACATGTCAGAGATCCGAACCCACTGGGGTTTCAGATACCGAGAGGTTGAAGGACCAAGAGTTTGGTCGCGGAGGATTCATGAAATCACAAATCCTGAAGTCCCGAAAGGTGCACACAGTTGAGGTTTCGAGGAAATACCCAAAAGGAGATTTTGGTAATTCGGTTACTGGAAAAACAAGAGGTAATATTTCTGAACTCTTGACTCATGAAACCCCGAAAGGATCTAAACCGTTGGATTAGGAGAGGCTTTGAGTCGTTGATCTCGCTCAGGAGAAGGAGGACCGAAATTTTAGGATTTGACACTTCGGTACTTCAGATACCGGGAGTATGAGAGGACAAGGAATTGGAGAAACAATATTCACGAAGTCCCGAAACACAAAATCCTAAAAGTGTTTTATGGAGTAGTGTTGGGTCACAAAACAACAACAGGTTTCAGCATACCGGGGTTTGCGATTTCGGAAGTTCTGAGGACAAGGAACTGAGGCACTTTGTGTTGAAACTCCTGAAGTCGCGAAATGCGATGTATTGTTGGAGTGGGTGTGTGAATTCATGGACAAGGTCATGTGGACAAGACCCAGGCGGGGAGCTTGTCACTCACCAGCCCTTTCGGGGTTCAACATTTCGACATTTCAGGATTTGAAGAGTCGAAAGACTTGACTCTCTTGCATCGTTGAGTCACGAAATGCGAAAGGTGCCTCTTGGCTTGGCTTGTGGTCATAACCAATAATCACATGGAGGTGGATAAGAGAAGAGCTAGTCTGCGCTAGGCCCCCGTAGGAATTTGGGGATTCTATCCCTTGAGGAAGAGCGAAAAACGTATTATGTCGTAGTGGGTATGTGACATAATAGTTGTCGCTTTCTGAGAATTCACCAGACGAAGATTTTGTCGGACCAGCTTGGCATAAAGATAAGTCATTATCTCATGTTCGACCATTCTTGGATCAATGTATGGCATTTACTCATAACACCAGGAAAAAAAGTCGTGAAATTCCTTAAATAAGTCTGTGTAGATTTGAATTTCCTCAGGGGAGTAGTCTGCTACGATGAAAACATTCTCCATGATGCCAGTGGTTCTAGAGATATCTATAGGTATCGTTTCAGCGATACTCACCATATTAACCTCAACGTAAACTATGTGCATAGCCATAGGATTAATAGGACAAGACCTATCTCCAGTCATAGTCAACACAAATTCACTTGCCTCTATTCTTCTTAAATCTGGGAAGAAATAAGATCTATGATGGAGATCATCCCAGGGTCTGTCTAGACCAGTCAATGCCTCAAGAATTTCCTCATATGAGGGCAAGACCAAGTCTAAATAATATTTAGTGGCGAGGGAACCTTGAGACCAAATAGTCTTGAGAACTGGATCTACCTCCCGCGTAAGAGTTAGATCAGGGTCGGCGGAAGCTTGCTAGACAATATTGTACACAGCTTCTATCACAGACAAGGGCATGGCCATGACAAGATTCCCTGTCCTTTCCATCATGTCCGATGGGGAAGGAAGAGTCCATGGATCATGAAAGTAAGTCGTTTGAAATGACGACACTTGAAAAATATCAACCCTAGTATGGTTGGGGGCAGCCGATATAAGCTTAACATTGCCAAAAGGAGGTGGGTAATCGAAAGTACCCATCAATGGTGGGCACAAACCAACCCCTACATTGACAATGTCAGGTTGAGGGTTATCAATCATCGGGACTGTGGATTCCCCCTTTGAAGGGTCAGGATAGGAGAAGGTCAATTGGCCAATAGTTACGATTCGACCCTTGTGTAGAAACAACAAGACCCGAAAAACTGTGGCAATCACTGCATGCATTGCATAGGTCCAAATCCTTCCTAACATAAGGTTTTAGTCGAGAGGTGCATCAATCACTTCAACTTTGATGCACACTGTCTTCCCTCCTAACTACATGTGAAAAGAAAGAATGATTCCATGTGGTCTGAAAGAATGACTGCCAAAAGTAGTAAGAAGAGTAGGTGACGGAGGCAAAACAGGTTGGCCAATGGCCTTCCAACACGCCAATGACATCACATAGGTTAAGGAACCCTTATCAACCACCATACGAAAGATATTCTGAGTAAAATATTTTGTGGTGTAAGCCACTACTATCTGAAATGCAATGTGGTAAGGGAGACGAGGTTTCAACTCGGTTGTATTGAGAATGAGCATTCCTAGATTACAAGTCTCTATAGATCCCAAAGAAGATAACAAAGCCCTTCTCTATGAAGGGAAGTTCTGGAGGACCTCCAAAGAGAACATCGTGCAAGGGGTTTGTGACAAATCCTCCACCACAGAGTAGTTCTGGGTGGCACTTGCATTCAGATTATGAGAAGCTTTCTTGAATGCCCCTTCCATGATGCATGTCATTGTTTCACCCATATTCTTATCGATCTAGAGAGGAACAGGTGGGTTTGTGGCTTATTTACCCTTCTCGGTAGATTCAGGAATTCCGTAATCATGCACCTTGGTCACCATAAAAGCGTCACCTTTCATCATGTAATCGTTCACAGCCAAGGGATTACTAGAAAACATGGGGGGTCCTTGACTGCCCCCATCCACGCTCAAGGAGGCTTGAGTCATATTTTTCCCATGTGGAAATGGGTTTGTTAGCACAAGAGGTTGTTGTTGCGCCAATAAATTTTGGGCCTCCTCAAGTTGAGGGCACAAGTGAGTCGGGTGGTCCCCCATGCAAAGGTTGTATACACAGATACTTCAACTTTCTCTTCTTTGTGTTTCCCTCGCTAGCATTGTTTTTAGGTTTCTTATTCCATTTACCCTTCTTGTTTCATTATTTTTTCTTTCCTTTAGGATGTTGATTGGCCTTCGGGTTCATCGACTGCACACTGTGTACATGCAACATTTGGGTAGGGGGAATGGCTGAACCATAGGTCTAGTTGGTCACTATCTGTTGTATCCACAATTTTTGCAATTGATTTGACAACTGATCAGTGGACTTTGCTTGTGTTGAACCAACAATACCATCGACATGTGGTCTAGAATTTTGTCTGGCCTTGTCAAGGATGGACTGTGGCGCATCTGGAAAAATATCATAGAGTAAGCCAAACTGAGAGTATATCAGTTCAAGTTGTTGCGCTCTCATTATCACCTCCTCCTCCAAAAACACTCCCAAAGTTGCAACATGCTTGGATAGAACTGGCACCAAAGACTTTAGGAACCACTCCAGCAAGAAAGTCGATGGGACCTGTACCTTAATCAATCTCTTCTGACACCGCCATTCTTGAATGTGATCCAAGATATGATTGGCCTTAGTCTACTCAAAGTTGGACAGAAATTCAGTGTCGATATCGTATCTCACGAGTAGTTGTAAATGGTTTAGGAAAACCATCGCCAAATTGCTAAAATAATAATATCTTGAGCGGTCAAGATCGATGTACCATTTTGCGGCACCCCCAATAAGAGAGCATTGAAATAGGCACAACTGTATGGAGTTGTCTCACAATGAGTTTGATGAGCACCATAGGTGGAAAGTTGTCACGTGATCACCCAGATCTTCGCCAGGCTTGCCTTTAAAGTTTGGAATATCTGAGGGAAACTTAGTCGGCATGGGGGGCCAACGCGGATCATGACAAATCAGGTCATTAAGAAACCTTGACAAGTCTGTAAAGTGTAACATTTCTAGAAATGGTAGTTTAGGTTGGGTACTATGTACAGGAAAAAGAGGGCCTGGAGTTTGACTGGCACCAGGTTGCCAAGAAAAGTTGGGTTGTTGGTCAGGGTTCTGGTAGACACCATGGCCTTGACCATCATATTGAAACTGTGTTTGCAGGGGTATCATTGGATGATTATCATAATTGGATGATGAGGCTTGGGTGGGGATCTCCCCCTGCATTATGTTCCAAATATTGTGGAAGGGGTTTCCCCTAGCCGATCCGACGGGCATAGGTATTGAGCCTTTCCCGGGGTTCCATTGACCATGGAAGGGGTTGCCCCCGACTGACATCCCTTGCGAGGGAACTAATCCCTGAGAAGGATTCCAAAGTCTCTAGGAGGAGTATAACATCCCCAACCACCCACAGGTCGAGGCATGCTACCTTCAAGACCACCCTTGGACTTCGTACTCTTATCGATACCTTCTTTAATTCATAAGAATGCATAAGATACAAGATTTAGTGATATGCACAACAATATCCGACAAGCATGCCTAATCTAAGATTTAGTTAAATGATAGTTAAAATACACAGTGGAATTACATTCATACACAAATAATGATATCACAACAGAGAGCACTTATCTTTATAAAAAGGAGACACCAAATGGTTGCAGACCAAGGGCGTTCCACCCAACCATAGACACCACTTCTCCAAGTCTCAAGAGCAGTGTCACCCCCGAGCTAGGGCTATGAATCCACAAGGATGGTTCCATAGTGTACTTGGGTTCTCAAACCAGTCATCTCTCAAGCTCTCATAGGTTTCCCAACACCCACAAAAATCCAAGTACCCAGCTCTCTTATACCCAGACTATACCGCCCAAGAGAATGGACCTCCAACCTTCTCTGCCACACAGTCCCTCAGGTAGTCCCTCTCCTTTATTTTGGGGCCTCCAGCATAGCTGGTCTAGAATATCAATGCTAGAACTCTCAGTACTCGTAGTTGTGAGAAAAAAAGGGAACAGTCCAATGCATCTCAGACATGCAGGCCCCAGGTCATGGCTGGATTGCACCATTACAACCAACTCTCCCAAGGCTAATCTTTAGTAGTTCCCTTCTCTTTACCAAGCCAAGACGTAGGTGAGGATGGATCAATGGATGGGTAAGTGAGTGCATGGAAGGGTGTGAGGGAAAGAATGAACATACAAGAAATCAATGAACAAGCCATCAGTACAATGACCAATGTCCAACCCCACAATCAGACCAGGGATGGGTTTAAGTATCTCTCGTGGGGAATCAAGAACCGCCTGGCCTTCCCCAAGAAGTTCACATAATCGATCCCCTTCCTTAGACAAAAAGGGTAATTAGAATAGGAATAAACACTTAGCTCCTCAATCCCCCTCTCTTGTGGAATCATAGCCCCCTATAACTCTAGTCCTTGTCCGTCTAACAACCAACCATGTATTTATTATCAATAATGATAAAAAACATTACATGTATTACGCACACTGGCCTTTTAATAATTGTTTGGGCACTCTATCCTCTCAACATTGTAACAATACATTATTTAAAATGGAGTTCAAAACTTGGGGTGTTACATCCCCTCCCCCTTATTTTGGCATTGTCCTTAGTGCATATACAAAATAGAGATCAAAATCTCAAATTTATTCAAAAAGCTGCGGGTACTCTGCCCGCATGGCATCTTCATGCTCCTAGGTAGAATCTTCAGGACCGTAGCAAGTCCACTAAACTTTTACCAGCTCTATAACTCGATTACGGAGTATTTTGACTTTTCTATCCAATACCCACACTGGCTAAACCTGAAAATCTCCATTTGCCTCTACCTGAATCAGACACCAATCAATAACATGGTTAGGATCATGTACATATTTCTTTAGTAAAGAGACATGAAATACATTATGCACATTCATGGAAGCAGGAAATGCAAGCATGTATGCAACTAGCCCTATTTTGCCCAATATTTCAAATGGACCACAGAATTTGGTTGCTAGCTTTGTACAACTACCCAATTTCAAAGAGTTTTTCTTGGGCTTGACTTTCAAAAGTACATGCTCCCCTACTTTAAATTCTCTAGATGTCCTGTTCTTGTTTGCATAAACTTTTTTTCTATCCTGAGTTGCCTTTAAATTCTTCTTGATCTTGACCACTTGGTCTTCAATGTCCTTGAGAAACTTCGGCCCAAGTACCACTCTATCTGCTGGGTTGTCTCAGCTTACTGGAGTATCTCATTTCCTATCATACAAGGCTTAAAATGGGCTCATTCTTAATGAAGCTTGATACCCATTATTATATGAAGACTCAACCAAGTGTGAGCAATCTTCCCACTTAGATGGATTATCCATCACATACATTCTCAACATGTCTTCAATTATTTGATTGACCCTCTCTATTTTCACATCTATCTGGGGATTATATGTTGTGCTAAAGTTTAGATTTGTGCCAAATCCTTTAAACAATCCCCTTAAAAATTGGAGGTAAACTTCGTATCACTATTCGAGATGATTGTCCTAGGTATCCCATGCAACCTAGCAATTTCCTTCATGAAAATTTATGCAATATTAGCCATTGTATGCGTTGTCTTCACAGGCACAAAATAAGCAACCTTTGTTAATTTGTCAACCACCACCATGATTGAATCATGTTTCTTATTCGTTCTGGGTAATCCTGTGATGAAATCCATGGTGATCACTTCCCATTTCTTCTCTGGGATTGATAATGGATGCAGCAAACCATTGGGTGCCTATGCTCAGCCTTCACCTTCTAGAATTCCATACATCGAGTGAAGTAATTAGAAACATCCCTCTTCATTCTTGGCCAAAATAATTCGCTTCTTACTGCTGTAATTTTTTTTGGTAACCGAGATGTCCAGCATAAGGAACATCATGCATTTCCTTTAATACCAAATTCCTCAGTTCTCTAGAACTAGGAACATAAGTTCTATTTTTATGCATGAGTAGTCCATCTTCCTTTATCTCATACTCCTTTATTTTATGTTGTACATCTCCTTGCTGTAAGTTCTCCTTTACCTGTAGGTAATGTTGGTCTATAACAAGACCATCTAAAAATTTTCTCTTCAAGTATGATTGATGCGTATTGACAGCAATAACATGCATGATATGCACTGTTCTACTAAGTGCATCGACAAATTTATTCTCCTTTCCCTTGATATGCTTGATATCAAAGTCATATTCACTTAAAAATTCCAGTCATCTTGTTTGCCTGGCATTCAAGGTTGGTTGTTCAAAAAGATACTTCAGGCCAATGTGGTCTATCCTTAATTCAAATTTATTCCCCATGAGATAATGCCTCCACATCCTCAAGGCGTGAACAATGGCAGCAAGTTCCAAGTCATGCGTGGCATAATTCCTCTCATGTTCCTTAAGATTTCTAGACTCATATCCAATGACATATCCATTTTGTGTGAGGACTCCCCCAAGTCCTTCCTTACACGTGTCTGTACATACCACAAAACTTTCATTTGGGTCAGCAATATTTAACATAGGTGCACTAGTAAGTAATTCCTTCAACAGATTAAAATTATTTTCATGCTTGAGTGTCCATTCAAATTTAGTTCCCTTCCTTTGCAAAGAAGTGATGGGATGAGAAATCTTAGAGAACCCTACTTTGAACCTTCTGCAGTAGCCAACTAATCCCATAAAAGATCTGACGTCTGACACATTTTTGGGTGTTGGCCATCTTCTAATGGCTTTGATCTTCTCTAGATCTACCGCTATGCCCTGCTTTGAAACAATGTGTCCCAAGTAATGTATCTTCTTTTGATAAAAAAAACACTTACTCAACTTGGCATACAACTGATGTTCTCTAAGTACTTGCAATACCAGTCTTAAGTGATGTTCATGCTCCTCTTCCGACTTAGAATAGATAAGTATGTCATCCATGAATACTATGAAAAAATTATCCAAATAATTTCTGATGATGCCATTCATTAAGCACATGAAGATAGTCGGTGGATTGGTCAATCCAAATGGCACCACTACAAATTCATAATTCCCATACCTAGTCCTAAAGTCTATCTTATGAATGTCTTCTTCCTTAATTCTTACCTGATGGTATCATGTCCTTAGGTCAATTTTTGAAAATATATTTTCTCCTCTTAGCTGATCAAAGAGGTCATCAATTTGGGGTAGAGGATAGTTTTTATTTATAGTGTACTTTTTCAAATGTTAGAAGTCAATACACAGCCTCAAGGTTCCATCTTTCTTTTTGACAAAAAGTATTGGTGCTCCTCAAGGTGAAACACTTGGACATATGTACCCTTTCTTCAACAATTCCTCCAAATTCATTTGTAATTCTTTTAAATCTAGTGTGCTCATTATGTAAGGTGTTTTTGACACTGGGGCAGCTCCTGGCACTAAATCAATTGAGAAATCTATCTCCCTTCTTGGTGGCAATCCGATTATTTCTTGGAATACATCTTCAAATTCCTGTAGTACCAAGAAATATTCGAGCCTTGGCCCCTTTTTATTATCTGGCTCTTCCACATGAGATGCATACAATTGACATCCTTTCCTAAAACAACTTTTTAGCTATAAGGATGAAATCTCCATTATAGATATGGGTCTTGGAAATCCTTTCACAGTGCTCTGTTTCCATTTCCATTAAGACATGTAAATGTCTTGTTATGACAATCTAGGACATCATGATGCTTGTCCAACCAATCCATTCCAATCAAAATATCATAGGACCCCAATGGTATGATATTTATATCAATACTAGTATTCACACCATTGAGACTTATGGAACAACTTTTGACCATATCATGGATTCTTCTTTTGGTCCCAGAGGCTAAATGAACCAAACTTTCTTTTCCAAGTTTAATTTTCTCTAAATGTAATCTATCCACTATCTTAGGATCAATGTAGCAATGACTTGCTCCTGAATCAATCAAAATAGAAACAAGTCGATTTATGATCTTAACTTCCACCTCGAGCATATTGGACTAGTACTCTGCTTGTCGATCATTTAAAGATGCATAGATTCTTACCATATCTTCGACTGTTGTAGCCTCTTGAATGTTGTGCACATTCTTCACTCTATCCTTTCTGTGTGGGAAATCCTTGTATAGGTTATCTTCCTTTCATCTCCAACATTGGATTGGTGGTCTTCCTCTTTTCCCAAGGAATCTTATTTCTTGAAATCTCCCTTAGCATACTGATCTTGATGGTTTCTATTAGGCTCATTCCTATTGAAGGGAGATTTGAATCCTTTCCTCCTATGATCAGACTTTGCATTTTTCTTGTCCTTTCAATATTTCTACAGGGATTCTCTTCCCTGACCTTGCTCATACAGGTATTTATCCTTCTTGATGGCCTCAGTCAAGGTCTTGGGTTCATCACACTTGATATTTTACTTATAAAAGGCTGGCAGTCCACTTAGAAATCTCTGTATTTTCACTTTCTCATCACCAATGAACCTAACATACTTTAACAATCCCAAGAACTTCTTCTCGTATTCTTCCATAGTCATTCTTCCCAATCAAAGTTCAAATAACACATGCATTTTTTTGTCACAGAAATTCTCTAAGACATACTCCTTCAGGAAGTACTTCTTGAACTTCTTCCAAGTGATCCTACTTTCATTAACATTTTCCACTTGATTCAGTTGGTCCCACCACATTCCAGCTTTCCCATGTAAATGGTAGGTTGAAATCCTAGCTTCCAGGTTAGATGAATAGTTATGCAACTGAAAATATCTCCTAAGCCCAAGAAACCATGCTTCGACATCATCTTCCCTTTCTCTTTCACCCTCAAAGGAAGGTGGCATGAGCTTCCTCAGCTCTCCTTGAAAATTATCTACCTCTTGTTTCCTTCTTTGGTGTCTGACAGGAGACACCTCTGGACTGCTTATGGGATCTTCCGATGCATAAAAATTTCTTTTTGAGTAAGGAGGTGAGTGGTGTCCATGAGCTCTGCTAGCACTTCTAAAATAACCAAATTTTCCATGATCATCCCTTATTTCATGGAACCTCTCTTCTTCCTCTTATTTTGAGTTTGATCTCTTCTACGTTTGTCTCTGCAACTGATTTAAGATCTACAACACTCAAGCATTTATCTAACTTTTCTCTCTCATGAGTCTCTCATTGTCTGCTTTGTATCTCTACACTTCCATCTTCAGGCTTCTTACCGTTTCTATTAACATTTCCTACTCTCCTTTTCCCTTTCATCCATTGGAATCTGTCTTTGCATTATCAATTCTGGTATTTTGGCCTTCGGCCTCCTTATCATGACTGGAGGCTCCCTCACCTTCTTCTATTTCCTCAATACGCATCCTGAGTTGATGTGCTTAAACCCCTTAATTCTGCAAAATGTGAAAGAAACCATTTTGTTAGAATTATGCATATGATAAACAAAATTTCCAAACCATGCTACATGTCTCTTTCCTTTTTTGTTCATGGAGATCATATCCCCATTCTCTGAAAATAATAGTGTCCTGTTATCCTTGGCTGACACAGAATCTCATCTTATGCAGGTGCTTCCTTCAAACCACCCTCCCAGGTGACCATAACTAGAAACCATAGATAAATCCTTCCTTATCACTTTTCTGTCTCGAAGACAACCAATTTGGCCCTTAGCCCTCCTTCCCTCGACTCTCAATCTGCATATGACCACGGCCATGACCCTGCACTTAGTTTAAAAAAAAGTGCTTGTCCAGATCTTTGGGACTTCGAAACTTTCAGCCAAGACTGGATCAATGATCCTCATCCTCTTCCACAATCAATGATCAAGATCCACGTCGGGACTCTGCACTTCAGGAGTCTAAAATTTCCTCGCTTGCCTCCTCCTGGAATGCTTTTATCTGGAGTTCATGGATCTGCACCACGTGTCCTCCTTAATCTGACGGTTGAGGCTTACTTTGGGTCATCAAACTTCAGAAATCTCAAATTTCAAAACTTATCTGGCCCCACTGTCTTTTATCCAAAGCCCTAGATTTGGTGATGTGTGGCTCTCGGTAGATCAATGGCTGAGATCCTTTTGGGTCTTTGGGTTTCAAAAATATCAAACTTCAAGCCTCCTCGAAGTACATGGGATTCTTCCGCGTGTCCTGTTGAATCAGAGAGTTGAGCCTTACTTCGGTCCTTCACCTGAAATCCACAGATTCTTCTGGATTAAATGACCCAGATTCACCTCGATCAATCCAACGCTTGAGATTTACTCCGAACAATTTGGCGACTGAGATCTATTTCAGATGATCGGACGATCAAGATTTACTTCAGCTCTTCGACTCTCCAGGCTTCAGAAGTTTCAAATCTCAACTGAAAACCTCTCAAACAAATTTCTCCAGAGTTAATGATCTACTGACATGTACCTCTTGGTGATTGACGGTCAGGATCTACTTCGGCTATTTCACCTCCTCCTTATCCACAAAATTCTGGAGTTGTGGATCTCGCGCCACCTGTCTCTCCTTGATGGTGGATGACCCCAAACTACTTCAGATATAGGGAGTTTCGATGTTCGAGCCCTAACATGTCATATCACTTACTTCCTTTCAATTTGCAGGGGCATGCATCGACGATTTGGAGTAACCCGCTTTTCACCCCACAATTCTCCTGATGCTGACATGTAACCCATTGGTGAAACTGTGGTTTGGACTGCATGACTTCCTTGGAAAATTATCTCCCATGCAACTTGGTTCCCCGCAATGCCTTTTGTCCGTTGATCTCACACTCCAATGGGATTTGACGGTGGTAACCTTAACCCTTGCTTCCTTTTCATCGGATGACCCCTGTTCACCTGTCCTCCAATCCAACGATCCTAGATCTCTCCTAATCCTAAAATGGTGATTGCTCCTAAATTCGAAAGGGATGGTCACGATCCTTCAAACCCCTTACACGGGTCTCTAACATTCTATCTCCTACGTAGATTCTACAACGCCATTCCTCCTGAGATTTTCAACTTCATAGTCAGAGTTCGATATTGACCCCGAGACTCTGACCAACAGACCCAACCTATACTGACCTAGTGTTTCAAGCAGAAGCTCTGATACCATTATGTAACATCCCCAACCACCCACAGGTCGGGGCATGCTACCTTCAATCCCACCCTTGGACTTTGTACTATTACTGATACCTTATTTAATTAATAAGAACGCATAAGATACAATATTTAGCGACATGCACAACAATATCCAGCAAGCATTCATAATCTAAGATTTAGTTAAACAATAATTAAAATACACAATGGAATTAAATTCATACATAGAGAATAAAGTCACAACAGAGAGCACTCATCTTTATACAAATGCGACACCAACTGGATGAAAACAAAGCACGTTCCACCCAACCGTAGAACACCACTTCTCCCAAGCAGTGTCACCCTTGAGACAGGGCTATGAATCCACAAAGATGGTTCCAGAGTGTACTTGGGTTCCCAAACTAGTAAGATCTCAAGCTCTCATAGGTTTCCCAGCACCCACAACAATCCAAGTACCCAACTCTCTTGTACCCAGCCTGTACCACCCAAGAGAATGGAACTCCACCCTTCTCTTCCATGCAGTCCCTCAGGAAGTGTTGATACTGAGAGGGGGGTGAATCAGTATCAAGTACAATTTAAAAACCTTTTTAAAATTATACTTAAACCATTCAATTATATCCAATGAGCAATGAACAATAGTATAAGAGTTACACCAATACACCACAATACACCATGCA
>ML797509.1:304413-323254 GCA_009831015.1 Picea engelmannii
ACCAAACCCTTGAGGTAGGGCAACACCATACAATGGATCCTATTATGGAAGGGATCCTCTCCTGTTCACTTGCCTCTTCGAGGGGGCATCCTCCTATTGAGCTACCGCTCCAAATACAATACTTATCTTCATGTCTCATTACAATGCTTAAACCCCTTTATATAGTGCTACCATCACCTAAGAACATTCTAGAGGAGGAATCTTCTAGAAGTAGAACCTTCTAAGAAGCTCTCTTACATTTATTATATCGAACTACCATAGTGGGTCTTATTTAATAATATAGTGGACCTAATCCACCTTACATTGAATGACCTCCACTATTATCACTATGGGCCCTCTGGGCCCCCCCACTACCTCTCTAGCTACCTTACAGTGATCTGCATTTACTACACGTCACCTTTACTCCTCACGTTAGTCGCCACCCTAGTCGGGCTATTGTTCTATCTTGCAACTATGGTTATGCTCCAAATTATTATCAGAGAGGAACCGCTCAGCCAGCTCGCGTTTTAAGGAATTTGATTACAGGTATTTTATTTTTTTGGCCATTCGTGAATCTGCTCTAGTTATGAAATGAATACTTGATCCAGGAGGCTCCCCAGGTCCAGAAAATGCTCAAAATGAAAGTACTTGTAATTGAATGAAACCAATTCCATTGTGATCGGCTCATCACATTGATTTTGGCCATATATTTACTTTCTCAAATGGGCTCCGTATGCAAGAGTTATCGCACTCTAATTAGATTATCAAACAAGAAAAATTTCAATGGTCAAACTGGCAAAAAGTCAATGTTGACGTCAGCATGACATCACCAAGCTCTTTTCATGATGATAACATGGAAGAAGTAGGTGGCAACATTTGGCATGCTAACTGGGCAAGTATGGCAAGCGTGGACCAATACAATGTTGACACGTGGCATGTGGTTGGTTTAATGTGCAGGTTCCACATGGCCCAGGCGTGGGCTACCACGTGGCACCCCGTAATTTTTTGTTGGCTATGTTAAATTTTTTGGTAGATCATGAGAATGGACCCCACGACCTGTGATAGGGGGAAAGGACTAATGGATAAACCCAACACCGTTGAACCAAGGGTAGGACTTGTGTATACAAGCATACACATTTTCTTATAAGGTGTGTAAGCGCATGAAAAAGGGGAGGAATGGGCTGGGGCCTAGCCCCAGCCCTCAGCATAGCACATGACCATACCACAGAACCATGTGGAAGGCACAACATGGAGTAAGATATAGGCTCTAGCCCTTGGATCTCAAGGGGATCGCACAAGACCAAGAGTTTATCCACCAAAAGGTGCGCAGAGGTTTAACCTTGACCGAAGGTCCCATGAACTCGCGCCTAAATCCAGGAGATAGTGCATATCCAAGGCCATGGGGCTACTCTACATATTTTTTAATTTTTGTTAGAAAGTGGGTATTTTTACTAAAGTTTTGGCCCAAAATTGGTTTTTTGATGATACTTTGGCCATTTGGAAGGGGATTTGATTCCAAAAAGAGGCCAAATCTTCAGGAAAAGTTAGGATTCTCTTGTTGAGCCTAAAACCTATATAAACTAGGCTTTTTGAGCTTGAGGGGTAAATTTTTGATGCAGGGATTTTGAGGAGCAACATGTGTTTTTGGCCATTTCTCATGTTTTGAGAGGCATTTTTGTCATGTTTTTGAGAGGAGTTTGATGAGGCATGTATGTATATGAGCAAGGAGGTCTTGCACAACATATCTAAAGCATGTTTTGTATAAGAAAAGAGCTAATGTAAATAGAACTTGAGCATTTGAATAGCAATAAAGAGGTCCTCCACTTGGAAGCGGGCCCGGAGACGTAGCCAATGATTGGTGAACTCTGTTAACAAGTTCTTGTCTCTATTTTTTTTTATTGGTTGATGTTATCTTCTCTTAATTTTCAGCATGGTTTATGATGGCTGATCTCTTTAATAACTTATAATCATCAAGTAAAAGTCATAATTGATATTCCGCAACAATTAGTAAATTTTATGTATTTCTCATTCTTATCAGTCCGATGCATAAAGTACATTAAAATTAACTTGTAATTTGTCAGTAAAAACTCACATTTTTGGATCAAGTTTATGGTATCATAGAATTTGGCTTTGAAGGTTTGACAGGAATTGCAAGCATTGGATGCTCACCAGAGAAAAACTCAAGCGAGGAGAAGGCCAACTTAAGGCTCTTAATTAAGATATTCAAAGGAGACCGCATAAACAAGAGATGTCTTCATCGAGAAACCTAGGTCCTTTTGCATTTGAGGAAAAATTATTTGAGTCATTTCAATTAATGAAATCCATGGTAGATGAAATTTACCATGAAAGAGGACAATGAAGAAATCTAAAAGTTGAAGAAGGTCAATCTTCAGTAAGAGCAGAATGAGGGGTTGGAGGTGGTGGAACTTCAAAACCTTCTTCTCCTTCATCCTATTCATCTACAAGTGAAGCAAGTGTACATCCCTCCAAGGATAAGCAACCTAAAAAAACTCATCATTCTTCTGATATGTCTTTATTAAAGTTAGATGTAAAGTTTTAATTACCCACTTATGATGGTGAAATAGATGCATAAAAGCTAGATAATTGGGTGAGACAGTTAGAATTCTATTGCAAGATACAAAGGATTGTTGATGATGAAACAAAGATCTAACTTGCAAGTCTCAAATTGGGAGGCACAATTCTCATATGGTGGGAAAGCAAAACTAAAGATGATCTCAAGAAAAATGGTAAAACAATCTCTTCCTGGAATGATTTTGTTATTGCATTGAAGCAACAATTTTATCCATTAGCATACATGCAACAAGAAATGCTGAATTGGCAAGGTTTAAGGCAAGCTAAAGGTCAAAGTGTACAAGAATATACTCAAACATTTCGTAAGAAAGCATTAAATTTGGGTATTCTGTTATATACACAAGAGACACTCCTAAAATATATTGGTGGTTTACATTCTTATCTCAAGTACACTATTCTTATGCTAAATCCTTCTAACTTTGATGAAGTATGTGTACAAGACATTCACATTGAATCAAGTAAAGGGAAAAGAAAAGAGAAATAGAAGAAGACAACCACAACAAGAAAGGAGAAGCCTACTTGCAAGAATTGCAAGAAAGTAGGCCATGATGAAGATCATTGTTGGATCTTATATCCCGAGTTGAAGAAAAATAAGTATGCCAACCAAGGAAGAAAGAATACCACAACCGTGACAGTTCAAGTGGATCTTGGATCAGACTCCAGTGATGAGACAAAATTTGTAGCAATGGGAATCTGAGGTATAAATTATGTTGCAAGTACTAGTTCTTCTAATTCAGATGTTGTAAATGATGAGTGTAAAAGGAGTGAACTTTTCCACATAAGGGTCATAACAAATAATCTTAAAATCAATACTCTTGTAGGCAGTGGATCACAAGCCAATCTAATCAATGAAGAGGTTGTAAATAATTTGGGACTTGAAACTAAGCCACATCCTAGACCATATCCATTGGGATGGATATGTGGTGATAATAATTTGCAAGTAACCAAGCAATGTAAAATTAAGTTTGCAATCACTTCTAATTATGTTGATGAAGTATAGATTGATATAGTTCCACTAGACATATGTGGAATTTTCCTGGGAAGCCCATACCTTTATGATAGAAAATCCATATTGTTGGTATAGGGGAAGACCCAGGTTTCAATGCTCAAGAGCGCACCAACAAATCCCTAACTACCGACTCTTTCGGAAACACCTGTGAAGCAGATGAAGTCTCACTCGAGGTAGAGGCAGGGGTGGTTGCAAGAATCAGGTGTCTACAACCTTAGATGGGACACATATCTATGATTATATTTCCTACAACGCACTTAGCATCAATTATTCCTTAATATACGTTCATTAATCAACTTCGCAGAAGGCACAGAGAATCGCAGTGAATACTTATAATAAGTACTTATCCATAGAAAGATATGTTAGATTCAACGGATCAAGCATTGAGCATCTCATATATCAGATCTAATGTTCATTCATTCTTCAACAACACAAAGCATACTAGATATACTTAACCACATCGAGCACTTAGCCAAGAAAGAGACAAATACATAAGAGTGAAGCACAAAACACCATACACACAGTTACTGTGGTTCACCCCCACCCTGGGGCTACATCCACAAAGTCTTCTTTATATTATCTTGGTCAAGCAGTTACAACACAGAGCTTTAATGACCCTTACTTCGCACAAGACAAAATATCTGTGCAGCTCGCTAGATACTTCTTCCTTACTCTTCAGCAAAAGACTATAACAATCTACACTTAGCTCTCCTATCTCATGCACAGAGCACTCTAAGATACATCCAATCACACAGATCCAAATACTAGCACTAAGCTTCCATTCATACATCACACAAATGTACTATATTACTATATCTCCCTTATCTTACTATATATATTTCCTATTTATAGATTAAAAAATGGGCCTAAACGTGGGTGAACCCACGGGAAGACATCCCTTTCCCATTACATCAACCCAAAAACCCTAAAATAGACCCCAAAATAGGTCTTGCTTCCTTATTTTTTGCTTTGCGTTGTGTTGCTTCCTTGGCAATCTATCGCAGTCCCAAAAGTGGTCAAGTATAACCAAGTACTCTTCAAAACTTGGTCAAGGGCCAACAGGCCCCCAACACTCACCTGTGACTTGTCCCGAGTCACTCAGGTCTGACCAATTCTGCTTCGAATGCCTCAATCTTGGCTCGAGTGGCTTCAACCTACTGCAGTGCGACAACCTCTTGTTCAGTAAATTCCTAGATTACTGTGTCATTGAGCGGTCCTTCCAGGCGTTTTTCTATGGTGATAGCACCCTGTTCGAGTTCAGCTCCCTGGCTTTCAAAGTTCGGCGAATAGTTGACATGCCTTCTCTTGGAGTGGTTGCAGTCATAGAGAAACATCCATTACTTTACTTTTCAATGTGTGTACTTGTTGTTTTTCTATACGTTGCTCTGCGGACCTCTTCATTCTTTCGACTGGGGTCACGGACTTTAGATGCACTTGTAGCACATCTGCATGATGCTTTTCTTCTTGGAACTGTGCCTCCAATGTCTGCAATTCTGGATTCTCTGCAAGGGTTTCATAGGTCTGGGCACTTCTGGTGCTTAGTTTCCTACATTCCGAAGCCAAATTTTTTAATCAATCGACTAAGCTTCAAGCAATGGCCTCTCTTAGATCTCTTATCTCTTGGGGTGTTTCAGGCATGTTGCAAATCTCTAGGTCCATGATGCGTTGTTGAAGTTGTTGGATTACTTCTTCCAACTGGGTCACCTGCTGCAGAAGACGATCTTCCATCTTCACTTCTATGATTGTCATGGAGCGCAGTGCCTTATGAACTCTTTCTTGTGTTTCAAGTTGCTCTTCTAGCAACTGTTCCTTGCTCTGTTGTAACTGGGCTTTTTCCTTCTCACATTTCGCTTGTAAGTCAAGTTGCTCTTGTGCGACCTTTCTCCATTGCTCTTCATGTACGCTCTGTGCTTGCGCGAAAGCTTGGGTGTCTTTTGCTATGTCTTCTTGAGCTTGTCGAAGGCAAGCTTCGACTTTCTCGGTGATCTGGCATAACTGTGTGGGCTCATCGCCTATTCCTAATATTTTCATTGTTATCGATGTCATAGGAACTTCTTGGCTGGACTGAAGTGCTTTTTGCACTTCTTTAAATTCTCCCATGATCCGATGGAATATATCCTCCTGCTTTGCTTCTTTATTTTTCGCGAGCTCTATTGAAACATCATTCAATGCGACAATTAAGAATTCAAAATCATCCAGGGTAAGCGTAGTATTAAGCATGGTCCGGGTGGCCTTAGTTTTCTTTCTAGATGAGGGCCTCGGTGGGGTATTCTTCCTTTTATTGAAGGGATCTGCCTCGTCCCTAAGTGGGGTAACCTCACCTTTTCTCTATTCAACTTCTGTGCCCCCTAGTTCTTCCTCATCACCTCCCTTCACAGGTGATAGCAAAGCAGTCTTCATGGATGTGTTGTGGATATCTTGAACTTCGACATCCTTCTTAGGCTTGCACAGTCTTGGTGTATCTGACATAGCTTCAGGGCTATCTACGTCGGACATCTCTGTGGGATCTGCTGCAACAAGGAGGCCTGCCGACCATTCCTTGGTAATATCCTCCAGGTCATCTTCTGTCATCTTGTAATATGATTGGAGTTGTTGTTTGTGCTCGTCTGCGCATGCCGTGATGTAGGTGAAATGACGATCTGTGTTGAATTTCATCAAAGATCGAAACCTATGAAGAGTGTTGGGTGTAATGCATGGTGTAGACTGAATGGAATTCCTCAACTGAGTGTAGTACGCATGGAAGATGACATTGGACTTCCACTGTTTGTTCATGTCGCTGGAGTACCACAGCGTATAGAACTTCGCAGCTAGAGGTTCGAAGGGTTTGATCTCCGAAAACATGGCTCCCTCTGGTAGTTCCCACATGATGAAGGCGAAGAGTATGAGCAACCAGCTAAAGTGGAACTCATACCCTTGGTCTTGCGCTTGTCTACAGTCAAGTTGTAGCTGATTTATGAGGTATTTCTCCAAGTTCATTTGTAGTCCCTCCGCCCACTTCCCTGCAAGGTCAACTACAAATCTGGTCACCTGTGTAGGTCTGCTTTTTCAGACTAAATTTTTTGTGATCAGCTGGCAACCAAAGCATACTGCTACATTCTTAATGGAGGATACCTTGTAACCTTGTGTGTCTTTCTCTATATCGCCATATGTGTCTTTTATTCGCTGAGCAAGAGCACGATCGACAGTCTTTCTAGGGTAAAAGTCCTATGGGTTAGGGCCCTGCATGCTTAGCCCAGTGATCTAATTGATCAGAATCGGGTCCATAGTGATGCGTCGGTCCAACCATAGGTATCCTCCGTGGTAGCAGGACAACAAGAGTCAAACATAGGCATTTACTTCTTGATGCCTCCCAAAATGTGGAATCTTCATTACGTTGAGGAGGGTTGACTGTGCAAGGTTATGGGTCCATTGTTGCGGTACAATCTTGGGGTTCTTTCCTTTTGTAATAGTCAAATACTTGTGCGGGGATAGCATACTATATACCTTTCGATCTCCAAGGTTAAAATCACTGAATTTCAGGGTGGTGAGCTTCTCCTGGTTAGCATGAACTATGCACACCCCTTTCGGGAGGTACATAGTGACTACAACATAGTCGAAGTCTCTAGGTACAGAGTCTCAGTTTATGGGTTCGCCTAGTGGTGGGATATATTTAGGTAAGATGCATGGGATCATCTTCACAGTGACAAAGTCATTTTTGAGCTTAGATCGTCTTTCTGAAGGTGGTCGGGATGGTCCTGCTCAGGCAGTGGAAGGGGAAGTTGGTATTGCACCCAAGGATGGTGCCTATACACCTGTAGACATTCTGCATTCTAACATGACTCTCTTAGTCATTAAATCAATTAGAACTTCTTCAACAATTTTCTCAGCAGCGCTGAGCTCGTTTGACATACAAATTTGGGTTAGTAGGCTTGGGTGCAACAGGAATTCAGAGATGACAGTGAATAGTAAGGAAATGATCTCAAGGTAATTAAATCTCAGGGTTCGCACTTCAGCTTCTCAGTTGGAAAAAAGTATTCTTGGTGCATGGTGCGACAGGTTAAGTAGGCAATCTCAACAACGGTCTGCTTGCAACAGACCTGTGGCCTTCATTAACTCTGTTCTTATCCATTCTGGTGCTATCCAATGGTCTAGTGGTAACCCATAACTACTTTTCGATCCATTCAAAGCGGCGGTCAAATGGGTATATCGGTTCCAAAAACTATATTTCTTTGTCATGGCAAAGTACTCTTTGTAGTTGTTCCGATATCTCAGCGAAGCTCCAATTATGTAATTCTTCTTGCTATGAAGTGTCCTCTAGAACCTCTTCTAACCTTATAGTATTAGCCCTCTTCTTTCTTAACTTCCTAGCCTTCTTCCCAGTGAGTTTTGTCTCAGTAATGCTTTTACCATTCTGATGTGTATCTTTTGTGGTCTTAGTTACTTCTCTCTGTGGAAAATATTTCTTATGGTCCCTTGATAATACCTTTTCTGTATCAAAAATAGGTAATTCGATCTTCTACAGATCCTTAATTGTTCTCTTAGCCTCGAAAAAGGAGGTAGTAATATTAAATATCTACGATCTTCTCTTCTGTTCTTCAATCAAGTGTGCGATCCTTCTAGTCATAAAGTATTTTAACTCTTGCTTCTTCTGTTCCAAAGCTTTTTCTTCTTCTCTTCGTCTGGCCTGTTCTCTATCAATCCAGGGTTTTCCTATGAGCATGGTAAATGGGGCGGTGTCTTCAACAAATTTAATGATCTCAAAGTCTTTCTCTATCGAAGTTCCATTAAGAGTCATAGGTATCTAGGCGAGCCTTCCACATAGGGTTACTAGCTTTCCTCTTAAGAAAATTGTTCCTCCTAAGGAAGGAATCACGACAAGCTTTCCTATAGCCTCCCAAGTTCTTTCTGGCATAATGTTCACTTGCGCTTATTCATGAAGAGTACATTCAATGTCAAAGTCCCCTATTCTTGCTTCGATTTTCTCCTTTTCTTTGAAGATCTCTGATAGCCTAACATGTCGGTGGTCATTCAAGGTATCTTTCATCTGTAGCAATATCTTTTCTGATTCTTTCTGGGTTTCTTCTATAATCTTCGTCTCTTGATCTCCCTCAAGGTTGGCTTGTTCCATATTTAGCTTCTCAAGCCTAGCAATCATTCTAGGAAAATCAAATACTTCAAGGTCCATAGCCTTACAATAGAGGCAACTAAGTCTTCTCCCAGGGCATTCTCTAGCAAGATGTCTTGGTCGTCTGCAACTATAACAGAGGGTTAATCGTCTCATTCATTTAGATGTTCTCCAACTCCTTCTGGATTGCGCACCAGGATCATGGTAGCCAGCCTGGAAAAAAAAAATTCTAGGATTTTGCATCCACTTGTTAGTCCAGACATTCTTTCGATTCATAGGTATAAAATATCTATCACTATATTTATCAGATCTATTCATGTCAAATTTTCTTTCATCTATTAATGCCCTAGTTTTGAAGCTAGGACAGAATCTATCAAACATACCTAGATCCATGCTTTAGAAAAAATATTAAAAAAATCACTTATCTTACTTCTGCAGAGCACAAAGCTTCCAAATCTAAGACTTTTAACTATTCTTACCTTTATCAAAGCATAGAGCTTACATATCTTACCTTTTTCTTGCAGATTTGACCTCTTTCTTCACAGATCTGACTTTTTTCCTTTAGATCTAACCTCTCTTTCTTCAGATCTGACCTCTTTCCTTGGAAAAAATCTTCACAGGTCAAACATAACACTGCGCACTAGGGTAACAGATCTATGCATAGAGCTTATTTCACACAAAGATTCTTCTTCTTCAGTTCCCAACAATCACAGTTCCAGGTCCTGACAACATAACCATTTGTTGGCATAGGGGCAGACCCAGGGTTCAACACTCAAGAGCGCACCAACAAAGCCCTAACTACCAGCCCTTTTGGCAACACCTGCGAAGTAGATGAAGTCTCGCCTGAGGTAGAGGTAGGGGTGGTTGCAAGACTCAGGTGTTTGCAACCTTAGCTAGGACACAGATCTATGATTATCTTTCCTACAGCACACTTAGCATCAATTATTCCTTAATATACGTTCATTAATCAACTTCGCAGAAGGCATAGAGAATCACATTGAATACTTATACTAAGTACTTATCCACAAAAAGATAGGTTAGATTCAATAGATCAAGCACTAAGCATCTCATAAATCAGATCTAATGTTCATTCATTCTTCAATAGCACAAAGCATACTAGATCTACTTAACCACATCAAGCACTTAGCCAAGAAAGAGATAAATACATAAGAGTGAAGCACAAGATACCATACACATAGTTACCGTGGTTCACCCCCACCCTGGAGCTACGTCCACAAAGTATTCTTTATATTATCTTGGTCAAGCAATTACAACACAGAGCTTTAATGACCCTTACTTCACACATGAGAGAAGATCTGTGCAGCTCGCTAGATCCTTCTTCCTTTCTCTTCATCAAAAGACTATAACAACCTACACTTAGTTCTCCTATCTCATGCACAGAGCACTCTAAGATACATCCGATCACACATATCCAAATACTAGCACTAAGCTTCCATTCATATATCACACAGATGTATTATATTACTATCTCTCCCTTATCTTACTATCTATATTTCCTATTTATAGATTACAAAATGGGCCTAAACGTGGGTGAAACCATGGGCCGACATCCCTTTCCCATTACATCAACCCAAAAACCCTAAAATAGACCCCAAAATAGGTCTTGCTTCCTTATTTTCTACTTCGCATTGTGCTCCTTCCTTGGCAAGCTATCGCAGTCCCAAAAGTGGTCAAGGGCCAACACATATTCTAGAGGGAGGAAAATAAATATTGCTTCAAGAAAGATGGAAAAGAGTACATTGTTCATGCTCATCGCATGAAAATTGACAGATATTTTGCAACTACAAGGCAGTTGAAAATATTGGTAAATGAAAGAAAAAGATTAACACTTGGGTCTGTAACAAAATAGGAAGTTAGTGATGCTAAACATGAGATGGTTCAATATGTTTCGAACAATCATAAAGTGTCACAAGAAGTACAACATGAGGTTCAGTTGCATACTTTGTTTATTGTCCCTATTTAGAAGGGGAAGCATGTTGTTTCATTCTCATTAGCATGTCTAGTATTGTTGATTAGTTTTCTTTTATTCAATGGTGTATGGCTGCTAAATAGGACAAAGAATGTAGATTATTTTGCAATTGATGGGATGATTACTTTGGTAAACAATGGTATCTTAGTTTTCATGTTTGTTGTGATTAGTCAGGTGATCATTGTCCCAGCAGAAAGGATGGATGATACAGGACAAGTGGGGAGGCAGTACACTCACTTCTTACCTGAGTAAAAGAAGACTTTTGGTGTTCCAAAATCTTCCAAGTGGGGAGGAATGATCCAAGAGACTCCCCAGGTCCAGAAAATGCTCAAAAATGAAAATTCTCAGAATTGAATGAAACCAATTCTTCGTCTCACTGATTCTTGCCATATATTTACTTTCTCAAATGGGCTCCGTATGCGAGATTTATTGCACTCTGATTAGTTTCTCAAAAAGGAAAAAAGTCAATGGTCAAACTAGAAAAAGTCAATGTTGACATTAGTATGATGTTAGCATGACATCACCAAGCTCTTTTCATGATGATGATGTGGAAAAAGTAGGTGGCGACATTTGGTGTGTTGACTGGGAAAGTATGACAAGCGTGGACCAATACAGTGTTGACACATGGCATGTGGTTGGTTTAATGTGGAGGTGCCACATGGCCCAGGCATGGGATGCCACATGGCACGTCGTAATTTATTGTTGGCTATGTTAAAAAAAATTGTAGCTCATGAGAATGGACCCCATGACCTGTGATAGGGGTAAAGGACTAATGGATAGACACAACACCATTGCACCAAGGGTAGGACTTGTGTATACAATCCTATGCCTTTTCTTATAAGGTGTGTAAGTGCATGAAAAAGGGGAGGAATGGGCTAGGGCCTAGCCCTAGCCCTCGACATAGCACATGACCATACCAAAAAACCATGCGGTAGGCGTAGTGCGAGGTAAGAGATAGGGTCCAACCCTCGGATCATGGGGGGATCCCACAAGACCAGGATTTTATCCACCAAAAAGTGCGCAGAGGTTTAACCTTGACCAAAGGTCCGATGAACATGCACCTGAATCCAGGAGCTAGTGCCTATCCAAGGCCAGTGTGTAACCCAAAAGGCTGGTGCTTGGCCATATGATGATCATATGACCTTTTTCCAAGGGTCATGCCTCTATCCCAAAGGGGGATACTCTGCATATTGTTTAAGTTTTGTTACAGAGTGGGTATTTTTACTAACTTTTTGGCCGAGAGTTGGTTTTTGAGGATATTTTGGCCATTTGGAGGGGGATTTGATCCCAAGAAGAGTCCAGATATTTAGGAGAATTTGGGCTTCTCTTGTTGATCCTAAAACCTATATAAACCAGGCTTTTTGAGCTTGAGGGGTAACTTTTTGATGCATGGATTTTGAGGAGAAGCATGTGTTTTTGGCCATTTCTCATGTTTTGAGAGGCATTTTTGTCATGTTTTTGAGAGTATTTTGATGAGGCATGTATGTATCTGAGTAAGGAGGTCTTGCAAAATAGATCTGAAGCATGTTTTGTTTCAACAAAGAGCCAATGTAAAGAGAACTTGAGCATTTGAAGAGAAATAAAGAGGTCCTCCACTTGGAAGCGAGCCTGGAGACGTAACCAACAATTGGTGAACTCCGTTAAAACAAGTTCTTGTCTCTATTTATTTTTATTGGTTGATGTTCTCTTCTCTTAATTTGCAGCATGGTTTATGATGCCAGATATCTTTAATCACTTATAAGCATCAAGTAAAATTCATAATTGATATTCCACAACAATTAGTAAAGTTTATGTATTTCACATTCTTATCCATCCGATGCATAAAGTACATTAAACTTAATTTGATATTTGTCTGTAAAACCTCACATTTTTGGATCATTACTGGCTCAGGTGTATTGGTTTGTGTTTTCCTAAGTGTTGCAATTGTGTGAAATTGTATTCTTGGAATGAAGAGTGGATGGTTCTTCCTATAATAATATTGAATTTGTAGAAGTTATTGGTTTTTCTGGGTGGTAGCTCTCTGTTATCCTTGTTGGTTTAATTGGAGGCTTTTTGTTTGGTCTTGAGTGGATAGCTATATTCACGCATTGTCACTAAATCCATTCTTTGGATTTTATGGGTTTAATGGTTGAAGGCATTCTGTGTCACTGTGTTTGGTTCACTTCAACATTGGTTGGTTTCACCACTAAGGGTCATTAAAATGGGTTTTCCTATTCTTACTCGGCCCTATCTTCACCTTTGTGCTATGGTTGTTTGATTGAAGAGCATGATGGTTATACCCTGTGTGCATTAAACAACATTTCCAAGCCAGATTAGAGGCCCACCTTCGGTTATGGCCCACTGTCATGGATTTTTACCTGTCCACGAATGAGTCATGGCTCTTTTTGTGTATGCATTGTTGGCCTTAGATTTTTCACCATTAAAAGGGGTCGCTCTGCTCTCCCTAGGTTGGCTATGGAACAAACCTTAGCCCTCTTGTCTAAAGATTGATAGAGAAGACCAGCCTCACCTGTTGGGTTTATGACTTAGTTATTGTTGGATGGTTGTATAATTGTCGACTAATTTGATCACAAGATTGTTGATTAAGGTTGGTTGTCATTGATGTCAACCCTTGAAGAAAGCCCCATAGCACGAGGTTTGGGTAATGGAACCAAGATTGTTTGATGTAAAGATGGCTCATTATTTTCTTTTCATGGTTGATAAGAAGTAAAAATGGATGAACTCCAAAGTGGTCCCCTTATGGTGAAATCCCTCACAGGAAGATGCTTTGTGGAGTGAGAGAAACCATGCTTATTTGAGGAATAATGAGATAAATGATAGTGAATTTTTGAGTGAAACAATCCTAGATGGATAATGTTTGTCATATTGTTTTCGGTGGTATGTGGAACGTCGCATAACTCCTCACGGTTAGAGAGTTATGGCCATATGAAGTTGGAGAACCCTCATGAGTCTCATAGAAGCCCCCAAGAGTCAAAGTGATTTGCAAAAAGAAATTATTTTAAATGAAGAATCCCTAAGATAAGGAAAGTGTAAGGCTATTGTTAGGCTCCAATCTACTGATGTAAATTAGAGTGCAAATGATTGTCAATCCAGTGTTTGTAAGACTTAGAGGCACATCCAAAATATATGGATTTAGAGATAACTTTTATTATTTAATGGGAATAAACCAAAACCTATTCTAAAGGCTGAATATGGAAGAGATGCTAAGCTTCTATTCAGAAGTCCTATTCATAGATCTCATAACAGTAATCAACAATTGTTTTCCTAAAGAGTATCAACAATAAGCATTCAAGAGATGTTCAAACTAGTTCTAAGGATTATCAATGCTAGAAGGACAAAATTCTTATTCAAGAGATGCATTCATTGTCTTCTTTCATTCATTAGAAACTATCATCAATTTAAATCAAAAGTACCGAAAGCGTAAATAACTCAAAAAGCATTCATGATTATCCTAATGCTTGAAAGGAAACTACACATTGAATTCTTATTCAAGAAATCATTCACAATATGAGTAAGGCTTAGAAACATTAAGCATTCTACTTAAATATGGAATTCATATAGCTACAACAAATAATAAACTCATCTACAACAAGATCTAATCTAAAACATGTATCAAAGATTACTTAAAAAGAACATAAAGGAAGAGTGTACTAGTTTGGCAAAGGGGGCCCTCCAATGCTTCATTTGTACACTTGAGCTGTCTCAGCTAAGAAAGAGCTCCAACAGAATTCACATAATCATATCATAGGCATTATCAAGAAAAAAACATAGAACTGATCTCAAGATTGCAAATTCCAAAGTTTCTTCATTCACATTCAAGGTTGTCATACTAGTCTATGCTTTAGAGTATTTATACAAGAGTTTTAAAACTAATAATGCTAATAAATCTCCTAAAGATCATGATCAGATCCATAATATATTCTAGGAAGGTCAAATTCCCCCTTCATATCCATAATATATGACCAAATCCCACGAAAATCTAAAACTGTCCATGATCTTAGGCTAAAACAGGGTATTTTCTTCTGAAGTGGCCTAGTTTGACCAGCGTTGACCAGACACCTGGAAGGCTCGGATCTAGAAGCTGATAGCTCATCATCCATCCTTGTACATCAAGGATCATGACCCAAGTCTCAGATTTTTCCCAGGTGTCCTGTAAGTACACAAACCTAGGAGCAATTACGGGATTTAGTCACATCTTGTAATTTCTGATAAATTTTCAATTTTAATTCCAAAAATTAGAAAACTCAATTCTTAAGCTAAAGAATGATAAATATACTTTGCATAAGTTGTTTTATGGAAAATATGGAATGAAATGGAGGAAAAATGGATGGTTATAGAGGCAAAAGTGTAGTTTATAGAGTAAAAAGGAAGCATAAAAATGTACTCAATATCTCCCCCAAGAGGAAGTCTTTGCATGTCCTCATGCACAAAAATGTCCTTGAACCTTTGTCAATAATCTTTTGCCACCTCTGTTGCCTGCAATAATGTCTCCACATTAACCTGAGCTGTATGACGAGCTTTCATTCTTTGATATTTTTCTTTATATGTCTTCTTCTGTTGAAACCACTTATAGGCCTGTTTGGAGATTAATTTGTTTTTCTTTTGAAGCTTCTTGTTCTTTTTCTTCAAGGTTTCATTCTCCTCCCGTGTTTTATGGCTTTGATTCCTTAGCATTTCATTTTCTGTTTTTATGTATCTTTCCAAGACTTCAATTTCCTTGATTTTTCTCTTCATTTTCTTTATTTTCTTGTTTTTCTTATCAAGTTCTAATGTGGACCCACCAGCCACTTCTTCTATTTGAGTTTATTCTTTCATGTTTTTAATTAATTGATCCACATCTTATCTCATTTTCTTGTATGTGGAAGTTTCTTGTTCTTCAAAACCATCATTTTCCAATGATTGTGCCTCCAGAGTCTGAATATGTGCATACTGTGTTTGTTGTGCTTCATCATCACTTTCTTGTATTTGGCCCCTTTGAACTTGTTGGCGTTTCCTTGATTTTATTTCATATGTGGTAAAAATCTTGTCTTTTTCCTCAAATTCTTTCTCCTTTTTCACCATGCTTCTTGTTTTTCTCCTCCCCATAGGTAGTTTTGAGCTTGTTGCCTTGGGGTTCTGTATTTCTTCCTCATCATCAGTCACAACCAAAATTTGTTCTTCTTCTTCTTCCTCCTTTATTGTTTCAAAACCATTTTCAATGATAAACTGCTGCCAAGTCAAGTTTTGCTTCTGTAGTTCATATATGATGATCATTTTAATAAATCCACAATGATATAAAATCTTTTCTGTATTCCTCCCTTGTTTTTGGACGGCCTTAGCCATCATAGAAAGACTTTACAGTAGAAAATAAGGCATGTTGATTTCACAGTCACCTTTTAAGTGTTGTAGCAGCTTAATGTGATATAGGTAGATGATGCTAAATCTTCCTTCACAAGTTATAAACTTCTGTATGAGATATGCTAATTCATCCCAAGGATGAATCAACCAACTTCTTGGGATTCTCTTCTTCCAATTTACTGCTGCCACCCTATATCTGGAAATAAAAGATGCCCATGATTTATCTTTGAAATGCTTAGTTTTGAAATATCTTTCTCCTATTTGAGGAAGTTCAGTGACATGTGCAATGATATCTTTAGAGATTCTAATGGTAAGGTTTCCAACAGTAGCCCTTTCCCCATCAAATGAGTGAGCAAATTCTAAAGCAACTTTTTCACAAGATCCATCAAATTTCTCAAAGAACCCTATCCATTGTTTTTTCTCCAGAATTTGTATACAATCCCTATGAATTTCTGATGAAACAAGCTTCCCTGGTTCATATCTAGACACCATTCTTCCAAGTTTTAAGAGAAAGACCCTAAAATATTTCCACTGTTTATAAAAAGGAGGTCTAAAAGTTTCAATCCTACAATTTCTTTGACCAATATTTTTTAAACTTGCAGACTCTGTTTGGATTTAATTCTGTGCATGGTCTTCAATAAGATTTTTCTGTTCAAAAGCAAAGGAAATCTCATATTTTTCAAATTTCTAAGCTGCTCTCTGTTGTTTAATCAAAAAAAAAAATTATGCAAGGGAATACCTGGTAATTTGATAAAAATTCTCAGGCTTCTTGTTGAATTCCAACTCAATTTTCCTTCTTACAGTCGGTCTCTGCTAGAAATGAACTGTCTCGTTTTCAAAATGTACCACAGGAAGTCGAATTTTGCACTTAGTTGTACAATTATTTGAGTTTGAACTTACCTTCATTGGCCAACTCCTACTTGAATACATTCTCTTTCCTTTGCTCACCAAGTATCTCCTTCAACTTCCACATTTTCTTCCACAAGGCGAGAATGTTGTATGTTGACAGTGAAATTGTCAACATAGAATTCGTTTTTATCAGAAATTTTGAGATAAGAAGGCATAGGAGGGAACAATTTGCTAGAGTGTAGGGATTGGAATGGCACTGGTGTGTTGAAACAGAGCATGCATTTTGAAATGGAGGTAAGTATACACAAGAGTGTGTCGGCGGTTAGAGTTTGGGGAGCGTTCAAGTGAGACACAACAAATGAAAAGAGTTTGAGTCGTATCACTTTTTATGAAGGGAGAAAAATCGTTGGAGGAGACTTAGACAAAGGTTTTATCATTTTTTTTTTTTAAATGGGTTTGTACAACGATCATAGCTGAAGGTGTTGTTGTATTTGTACCTTTGTACATTCACTCTTCATTGCAATCATCATAAGAAATGGTTTTTTTTTAGAAAATGTGTTCACTTGACTTATAACTCCTTAATTTGTTTCCTTGAGTAACCATCCTTTTCATCAGTCATGAAACCTTCTTATTATGACCCCTTTTAAATGTATATGCAAACAACCTTTTATCTATGAAAACAACAATTCAGTCTGTGTATGCAACTTATGTCTTCATAAACAGAGCATTTTACAGCTCAAAAAAAACAATGTGTTTGAATTTGAAACTTGATCCTTCCTTATAACTCCTTTGGAAACCAAAATTGGTTCCTTTGAGTACCATTTTTTATGCTTTTGAGGGTATATTAAAATGGAGTGATGAAAAGATGATGTAGGGGAAATTAAAGATAGGATATTTATCATTGCTTAGATTATGAAGAATTTCCCAAATTTAAAGCATTAAAAAGGAAAATATATACTAACTTGTTTTCTCATTGTGTTTGCATGATTGAAGTTGGATGGAATGTTGTTGTAAGTCTTCAATTTTGATAAATTTCCTCTTGTATTTCTTTTGTTTAGTATCTCAAGTCCCTCTACTGAATGGAATTGATACTCTTCTCGGGTCCCTTGCTGAATGAAATTGATATTTTTCTTAGGTCCCTCTGTTGAATGGAATTGATACTTTTCTCAGGTCCCTCTGCTGAATGAAATTGATACTTTTCTCAGGTCCCTCTGCTAAATGGAATTGATACTTTTCTCAGGTCCCTCTGCTGAATGAAATTGATACTTTTCTCAAGTCCCTATGTTGAATGAAATTGATATTCTTCTCAGGTCCCTCTACTGGATGAAGTTCCTTTTTGAAATGCATGATGTCATATGTAGAAGGTTTGAAAGGTTTTCAAAAATGTATACCTTATCCCCCTCAGCCTTATTTATTGACTTGTCCTCAAGTCTCAGAGATAAGTATTTGTAAAAATTTTGAAGCTGTAAAATGAAACTAGAAGTTAATAATGAAAATATTTGTTTTTGAAGAATTGTGATTAGCTAATTTTACTTGGTTTTTCAATGAAAATTCAAGTTTATATTGTGCCAGTTTCCTGGATTTTCACAACTAAACTCCCTTTTTTTTCTTTTTTCTCTTTTTTCACTTATATATATATATATATATATATATATATATATATATATAAGGAGAATGTGAAGGAGACACATGATTCTGTCTATCCAACACTTCCATCTCATTATGTTGAGATATTTGCTGCAGAAAGTCTTCCTTGTTTATAGGCTTATTGTAGAGCTTTAGCATATGTCCATTGACTATGAATGAGCTTGCCTCATCATCTATTGTTTGTAGTTTGACTGAGCCATTGTCATATACCTCTGCAATCTCATATGGACCAAGCCAATGAGTTGTAAATTTAGCTTTGAAATCTTTGAATTTTGAATCAAATAACAAAGCCCAGTCTCCTACTTTGAATTGTTTCTTCTTGATGTACTTATCA
>ML797509.1:327054-343638 GCA_009831015.1 Picea engelmannii
AGGAATATTCTTCATTTTTATGTCATCTCCTAAAAGAGTTGGTGTATCAACTATAGGAAATGCAAATGTAGTATGTTCTTCTTCCTCTTCTTCATCATTTCCTCCTCCTCGTGTCTCTTCTCGATGTGATTCTCTATCCTCTCATTCTTTCCTTCCTATTTCTTCATTTCTTTTCCTTTCTAATTCCCTTTCCATTCTCTCCCTTTCTTGTCTATCAGCTTCTGACATTGCAAAAAAGTTTTTTGTTGTACAGTCAGGTATTTCTGTTGGAAAAATAGGTTGTCCTATTTGTTCAAAAATAGTTTGCTTTTCTTTTTGTTTTCCTACAGAAGATATTTCTGATTGTGTTTGTTTCTTCTTTACTTCATGAGCCAATAGAACTTGTCTTTCTATGAGAGTTAACCTTTGTCCTGAACGTTGTTTTTCCTCTAATTCTTCCAAAGTGATTTTTTCAGTAGTTGGTGTAGTAGATTCATATTTTTCAGTTGTAGATGTTCCTTCTCCTACAAATGGTTGATTAGTTTTTGGGGGGTTTTGTTTTAAAAATCTGCCTTTATCATCCCTAAGTTTAGACATAAAGAAACATAACTTAAAATTAATTCTATTCTGTGCTTTTTATTTTATTTTATGTATACATGTTTTTTTTTAATCCTATCTCTAAATGTGCCTCCCTGGCAACGACGCCAAAATGTTAGTCTCCAAACTACTGATGTAAATTAGAGTGCAAATGATTGTCAATCCGGTGTTTGTAAGACTTAAAGGCACAGCCAAAATATATGGATTTAGAGATAACTTTTATTCTTTAATGGGAATAAACCAAAACCTATTCTAAAGGATGAATATGGAAGAGATGCTAAGCTTCTGTCCAGAATTCCTATTCATAGATCTCATAATAGTAATCAACAATTGTTTTCCTAAAGAGTATCAATAGTAAGCATTCAAGAGATGTTCGAACTAGTTCTAAGGCTTATCAATGCTAGAAGGACAAAACTCTTATTCAAGAGATGCATTCATTGTCTTATTTCATTCATTAGAAACTATCATCAATTTAAATCAAAAGTACTGAAAGTGTAAATAACTCAAAAAGCATTCATGATTATCCTAATGCTTGAAAGCAAACTACACATTGAATTCTTATTCAAGAAATCATTCACAATATGAGTAAGGCTTAGAAAAATTAATCATTCTACTTAACTGTGGAATTCATATAACTACAACAAAGAATAAACTCATCTACAACAAGATCTAATCTAAAACATGTATCAAAGATTACTTAAAAAGAACATAAAGGAAGAGTGTACTAGTTTGGCAAAGGGGGCCCTCCAATGCTTCACTTGTACACTTGAGTTGTCTCAGCTAAGAAAGAGCTCCAACCGTATTCGCATCATCATATCATAGGAATTATCAAGAAAAAAATGCAGAACTGATCTCAAGATTGCAAATTCCAAAGTTTCTCCATTCACATTCAAGGTTGTCATACTAGTCTATGCTTTAGAGTATTTATACAAGAGTTTTAAAACTAATAATGCTATTAAATCTCCTAAAGATCATGATCAGATCCATAATATATTCTAGGAAGGTCAAATTCCCGCTTCAGATCCATAATATATGACCAAATCCCACGAAAATCTAAAACTGTCCATGATTTTAGGCTAAAACAAGGTAGTTTCTGCTGAAGTGGCCTAGTTTGACCAGCGTTGACCAGCCACCTGGAAGGCTCAGATCTCGAAACTGATAGCTCATCATCCATCCTTGTACATCAAGGATCACAAACGAAGTCTCGTATTTCTCCCAGGTGTCCTACAAGTACACAAACCTAGGAGCAATTACAGTATTTAGTTAAATCCTGTAATTTCTGATAAATTTTCAATTTTAATGCCAAAAATTAGAAAACTCAATTCTTAAGCTAAAGAATGATAAACATACCTTGCATAAGCTGTTTTATGGAAAATATGGAATGAAATGGAGGCAAAATGGATGGTTATAGAGGCAAAAGTGTATTTTATAGAGTAAAAAGGAAGCATAAAAATGTACTCAAGAGCTACATGAAGATATAAATAAGAGACAAATCTCACTCCTAAAAACCACACTTGTACATATGGTATATCTATTTTCTTGTGTAAATCTTCTTGTGAATACTTGTGGATACATCTGAAGTGGCGAACATTTGAGGTAGTACGAAGGGTTGACAGCAAAATTCTCAGAATTACAGCAAAATCCTATTTTCTGAGGTGTACGCGGGTTGTCTGTGTACAAGGTGTGCACATGCTGAGTTATACGTGGGTTGTCTGTGTACAAGGTGTGTACATGCTAATTTATACATGGGCTGACAGTGTATTAAGGTGTGTACATGTTGGAAAATCCATGGAAAATTGAAGAGATGAAGATGCAAAGGTTCTAGATTCTAAGATCAAGCTCCCATGACGGTTTAAAGTGCTCAGATACATCAGATCCATCCATTGGTTCAAAAAGTATGTCTTATTTCTATGAATAGTTTGATTTTGATGTATGCATGAGGAATGGCAATGGATATTTGAGGATTCTCCCTAGAGAGACTAGTGGCTTCATGGGATCTTATGCATAAGTCAGATCTACAGAAATATATTCATCATTGATACTTCTTGTGAGGCACATATTGTATTTCTTGGCATATGGCTAATGATTTTTATGATACATGGTTGAGAGCTTGTATTTGTGTAGTAGTTGATGTATTGAGAGACTGAATATCAGAAAGGGGTTGATGAATAAGATCATGTGAGGGATATTATACTTGTTCATGATTACACATACCTATATGACACATGACTAGAGAGAGACATACTTTCCTTGAGTAAAGGTTATATATGAGGATGCATGCACAAGGTACAGGTACGGTCTGGATACAGTGACAGGTTACAGATCTATGTGAAAGAAGTTACAGAGGATCGGAATTTTTCAAGAAAAAGGCAACCCTAGATTTCAGAAGGAATTCACAGGCTCCATAACAGTTTGGTATCTTACATATGTGGGCTGCATAACACATAGGGCGCGTGCATACGCGGGCTGCAACACTACAGGTCATGTATCTGTTGTATTTTGTAGATACATGTTCAGTTCAGGTACAGTTTGATTACAGGGAAGTTGTACAGATTGGATACAGGTCAGTGGTATAGGTTGATACAGTTGTACAACAATATATCTCACAGTGACAGTTTGACAATGGTTCCATCATTCTACTTATACTTCAGGGTGGTTGGACGAGGCAAGGACAGGTCATTATAGCCACCTTCTGGTTGTAGCCAGAGAACACAGGGGGTTGTAGCCTCTTTCTGGTTGTAGCCAGAGAATTGAGGAGTTGGAGCTTCCCTCAGGTTGTAGCTTGAGAAACTAGGGGGTTGGAGCCTCCTTCCAGTTGTAGTTAGAAAACAAAGGAATTTGGTGCTTCCAATGAATGTAATTCTTCAAGACATATAAGAAAAAGAATTCTATGGTTTTCTCTTGATTTGGGTTTCCACGTAAAACACTGGTGTACTGTGTATGTGTGTGATTGTTCATTTCTTATTATTGAATTATTTGAAGAAAAAGGATTATAATTACTTTATTACTGATTCACCCTCCCTCTCAGTAATCCAACAAAGATCACCCAGTTGGTAGTGTGACAGTCGTGTTGGTTGGTATATAGTCACCAACTCTGTTATAACAGTGGTAAACCCTACATTGTCAATTGCACTTTCAAAGTACACAATCACCCTCCTTATGTTAATAACTCAGTATTGTTTAATGGAGAGGTTCGATGCCCCAATTCAAATTAATGCGTGGCTATGTGTGGTTTCCACAGTTTGTTAGTTCGATTGATTTTATGACAGTGGTGAATTGGTTGGTTGATACACAGTCACTAGCATATTTTGCATTAAGGATTCTTTGGATGTTTAGCTGGCATTGGTTACAAATGCTTGATGTTGCTCACACATGTTGTGTTGTGTGTATGGTGTTTTGCACAAAGAAATAATGGTCATGGTAACTGTGGTTTTCTTTTGGGGTCGAATGAATATTGAACCAGATGATTGTACAAACTATATCCATTGTATCCTTGTGGTTGTTTGATTGTATAAGCCTGAGTTTGCACAACATAATTGATTACAGTTGGACTAAATCGAAGTAATATTGTGCTATTGATGACTCAGCACGATTGATTGAGTTATCACTGTGACTGTGTGTTTGATTTTGTTAAATGGAGATATCGCATCGCAATGTTTTGGTGACTGGGCACTGTGTATGATATGGATAACTTGGGTTCTCACACTCAGGGATACCCACAAATTTTTTGAGCATGTTTTGTTGCAACCCGATCATTTGTTGAGACATGCATGTTGTTGATACCCCGTCGTGTTAGATGGATGGCCCATATTTTTAAAGTCACATTGAATTGGGCTTGCACACTAACAGAGTTACACTTGTATGATTGAATTATTTTGCGCATAGCTTGTGTTGGAGTGGTGGTTGTTGTCTATCTATTTAAATGTCAATTCAAGTGTTGCAATTTGATTTTGATTATTTGGTTTACTACCCTTATATATAACGAATATCACTGTGTTTAAATGGTAGGCCTGATTGTAGTGATAGTGTAACTTCATTGTTAATTTTGGAAACACAACTTTGAGTATATTTGTTGATTGAAGTAATGTATGGGCAGTGGTCAATCTTGATGGCTTATAGAGTGGGAATGGTTATTGTTCAAAAATAGTTATAAAATGCAAAGTATGTAAATGGAAGGAACATAACCCCTTACAAATTGTGTGGAATGCATATTGTCTCGTGCTGGCACTGTGTTGGATATTTTATTATGAACATTGAACTAGTTAAATGCACATAAATTATTATTTGGTCAAAATGATTGATGGTTGATGCATCTCTTTTCTCATAATGTTTTATGGATCACTTAATTAATTTCATGAACAATAATCGTCTTTCTTCCCTTCCATGATTTCATTTTTCGCTAATTACAAATCCCATCACCTTCCCATATTCATTTTTTCACTCCCTGTTCTAAGATTGGTTACAGTCAAGAGAAATTCGATGTAAAAATAGTTGAAAACGATAGTGTCTTGTGTGGATTACAGTGATGTTTTATTGGTTTTCTTTGGAGTTGATTGTTGTTGTCATTGAGTAGTAAACATGTTATTTTCCACCTCATTGCATCATGTTTCACTCAATACAAACCCCTCGCATATCCCAAAACCCTTTTCACCCCTTGCTCATTGATTAATAGTAAAACAATTTGTATGGATAGGGATTGCATGAGTCTGATACATTACTGAGCCAAATTTGTTTCATATTTTTAAGAGTTGTCATGTATGGTTATTTAAAAGACTATTTTCTAATCAATCACGCATGCATGATTATTTTTTTCAGTCGAGGTAGCCATGGTCGAGGAAACAGAGGTAGAGGTAATTGGAACCAAGGCCCAAGAAGGCCCGAGTTCTCCATACATTTTGATGTTGATTCACAAGAGCTTGGAAAATTGTTTCATGCTAGATTCTTCAATTGGATTGGGCAGGGAATAGTCCAACCTAGGCCTAAAAGGTCTCCTTTCCAAGCCTCACAGCCCCTGGTATCCCCATACCTTCTCATGTCTCATTACAACCCGAGGTTCCTGAAAATGATGGATGGCAGAAGATTGTCCACCCGACAGTCTCCCAACATCGTGGCTAGCCCAACTTGTCCTTGCTTTCTCCTCCACCTATTAACTCCATTGTCCAAGATGCTCCTGACCACTCACCAGTGCAATCCTCCCATGCTAGAAAGAGATTGAAAACTGAGGCCCACCATGCCCTTGATAAAGGAAAAGCCATCGCTTCCCCTTCCTCACCCTCCAATGGATCTGACAAATCCTTTTCTTCCTAGATGCATTTGAGGGACTATTTTTCCCACGTGATCAACAAGATTAGGCCTAAAGGCTCTACACAGCCAAAGGAAAATTTAGGAAAATAAAGAGGTGACAACAACAATCAAGGAAGGGTTGCATCGCAGACTGAGAAATATGGTTTTTGAGTTTTTATTTTATCTATTGTTTTATGACAGTTGATTTCAGGGATCTTTGGACAACATGTTTTATTTTGGATATATGAGTATTATTTTTGAAATCATTTCAAATTTCATGAGCTAAAATTTCCAAAAGTGAATATGTTGATGGGAGACACAAGGAGGTGTGTTTTTATTAACTAATGGTTATGTTAGTATTGTTATGATTGTTATGAGCTAAAGGGAGTCACAAGGGGTCCCACCTACTAGTTATTATTTATTTATGACCCTTATTATAAATATTAATCTTCCCCCTAACTAAAGTTAGTTGAGTCTTTTAATCAACTTAACTAATGAGTTGGTTCAACTACTTCAACCAATTCTAATTTGTTAAAATAAAAAGGAAAGGGAGGAACAAGAGGAGGATAGAGGCTGAAGCATACTAAGGTTTTCTCTTTGAGTTTATGTTGAGATAGTTCAATTTTCATTCATTCATTTATTCATCACAAGCCTAATTCTCTTTTATGATAGTAGGGTCTTATTGTAGATAGCAATATTCAAGGCTAAATTAGATCATTCAGACACTTGTTTTTCAGAGGTGTTGATCTATCTTTGATAGTTTGTGTAGACTTGTCTATTTGTGAATTAGTTTTCATTACTGACAAATGCTACTATGCGGAGTTGAGTGGGCAGCAATCTGTGGCAAGTTGATCTAGCTTTTAGAGTTCAGTTTTGGTTTTCTGTCAGAGGTCCTTTTGTATGTTCCATCGGGGATGTCTAAGTTTGACCTTGGTCCAAAATTTTTGCATGAGATTTTGTAAAGAAAATGACTCTTTGGTGAATTTGAATGAAATAAAGGATTGCTTTATGTCTCATATGTCTTAATTATCATCTTGGTGACTTTTCTTCTATCTTTACATTTATTTCAGCAACTAATATGTTCAGAAAATTACATAAAAAGTGAATTTCCAGCAATCCTTTTGTTGATAAAAGACTAGCCTAAGAACTTGTAATTAATACTTGTGAGTTAGGATGTTATTTTTGTTGGATATAAACATAGGGTGATATTCCCATCTATTTTTCTTTAGCCAAGCAGAATTTGAAAATGCTTGAGTAAGATCATTTCATATCTTTTCCTCAACATTTATTTGGTGACCATATATCTCTGGGGTTAATTTTTATATTCGGTTTTTTATCGATACATCTTTCTTTTCTAAAATTGGTTCTTTGACTATTTTACTTTGAATGACTGTCCATGTTGCAAGGCAACCCAATCTTGAGCTCGGTCTCCAAGACTAGACCAACATTGCTTTAAGCTTGTTTCATACTATTTTAGACACTACCAGGACCTGTGTTAAGCTTAACCATTCTTGGGCAACAATTAAACGAGATATTAGTGTTCAAGAACAATTGGAATCTAGACGTAGGCAGCCTAGAAATCAACAATAACCTTTTGTTTCTTCAGTTTTGGCCTTTCTTTCATGTCCCTTGATTCTCCTTCTTCTAGAAGAAGAAGAGACTTGTCACCTAAAATCAATCCTATTGCTGAAATAGGAAGAAGAAACGTAGTGTTATCTGTCTAACAAAGTGATCTAAGGAGGAATTTATCTAATTCATCCAGCTCGTATTTCTTTCCCTCACCTATCACCCACAGGATGTCATCTAGTGGAGGCTCTGGTGGCACTGGAAGTGCTTCATCTTCTCAATCTTCATCGTCATCAATGATTGGTAGCTTATATATCCACCATATCCCTGTCCAATCTACCACAAATCCCACCAAAGTCATCAAAAAGTATGGACTTTTTCAGTTCGAAGAATATGCCACAACCACACTGTGGCATGTGTCCTCTCCTCTTAACCTATCACCTGCTACTTGTCCACTTCCAAAGTTTAAAGAGCATCTACCTAAGTTTTCGGGGAATAACATTGTCAGTACCAATGAACACCTAGTGGCATTTTCTAATGCTTGTCATAACATAGGGGCCAACGACAATGACACCTGCATGCGCTTGTTCATCAATTCCTTGGAAGGAAAGGTTGCGGCCGACTTTTTTGACCTTCCTCCCAAGATCCTGTCTACTTGGGAGGATTTAATCTATTGGTTCCATTCCACTTATGGGAAATCCAAAAGCCCTGCCAAGAAGTTAAGGGAATACAATAATGTCAATTATAAAGATGGTGAGACCATCAAGTCTTTCAACTTACGTTTCACCAAGTTGTACAATCAAATCCCCAAACTTATCCACCCTCAGAACCAAGCCACTTTCATGCATTACTACAATGAATTTTCTTCTCCCTACCATCATAGGCTTGAGGGAAAAGCCATTGATAATCTCGGTTCCACTCTGCATACTTGCTCACAATATGAAGAACAACTTGAAAGAACTAGTCTTCCCCAAGGATAATCAATTAGACAGATAGACATGTCTGCCCTCTTGCAACTAGTACAAGATATGAACAATCGTATGATATCATTTGAGAGAAAGGGTACTGTCTCCCCTCTCACCCCTAGAGCTTCATCCTCTTCTTCACCCCCTTTTAAAAATCCAGTTGAAAACAATTTTCAGCCTAAAGATATCCTGTCTCAGAGTTGGTGAAAATTTTGTGAGGAACACCACGAAGAAACCACATGTGAGGTAAAGAAGAGTGCCAGAGATAATATCTTTTGGTAAAACTCCAGAAGCTACTATTTTTGTCCTAGACTTTGCAGAGATAGAGGACGTCATGGTCATCAACACTAGGAACAAATCTTACACTCCCAAGGGAAAATTTGATCCTCCCCACAGCTATTCTAGCCGAAGCTCATCCTCAACCATTGTTGCGCCCTAGGTTCCTAAAATTCCTGGATTCAAGGAATCACTCCTCATCCCTGCTCTTCCAAATACAATATCTTGAATCAATTGGCCAACATCAAACCAGATGCAACCCTCCTAGACATGGTTTTCATCCCTCAACAATAGATTCATCTGAAACAATTCATGGAAGGAAAAGCTTCCATTGTAGCCAATCTTTTGAAGAGGTCAACGAAGAGTATTCTTCTATAAATAAAGTAGGTGTACATAAATTTATATACCCTGTAAAAAATCTCCCTTTTTGTATTTCTGTAAAGATCATGGATAAGATTTCCCATTGTTTCCTCATCGATGGTGGTTCAGGCCCAAGTGTGATGTCGAAGATTATTATGGAAGAGATAGGTTTGTCTTGTACAAATGAAAATGCCAGATGCATGCTCTCCTATAATAGTCTACAACAAAAAACCATAGCCGATATCAAGGATGTAACCCTGGTTTTATGCGCTCATCCTGAGATAAGGACAACCCTCAACATTTAGGTAATCAATATGCTTGTAAGAAACTACTCAATTATCTTAGGGATATATTGGCAAGTCTTAACAGGTGGATACCTCTTGCTCGACGAGACCCATTTATCCATTCCTCGAAATGGTAAGAATATTATAGTCCTTAAAGAGGGAATAATTTCACCCTGCATAGAGAGTGTTCCACAATCTAGCATAAACTATATCGAAGAAGACCTAGGAGTGTATTCCATTTTTGCTGAAGAGGATAATATTCCTTTGGAAAAAATTGATTTAGATGATGATATATGGAATATGCACTTTGATGGTTCATGCTCTAGTGAAGGTAATGGGGCTGGCGTTATCTTGGTTTCCCCTATAGGAAAAATCCATAATCTGTCATACAGGTTGGATTTTTCTTGTACAAATAATGTCGTTGAATTCGAAGATTTATTATTAGGCATTGAGAACACCCTTAATCTTGGTTGTGTTCACCTTTCAGTTTTCAGAAATTATGAGCTTGTTGTGAACCTGATACGTGAGACATGCTCCCCTAGTGTCAAGCCAATGGAACGATACTCCCAAACTGTTTGGGAACTTGTCTCAAACCTTCTATCTTTCAACATCACTCATGTTAATAAGGAGTTGAATTCAATAGTTGATCGGTTAGTTGTCTTTGCAGCCTCTCCTAATCAACAACACTTGCCTCATAGGCCTGATTGTGCTTTTCAATCTCTACATCGTCCATGTATCCCTGAAAATAAAGGATCTTGGAAGGCCATCCCTAATGATGAGAGCATTTGTGATGTCATTCAAAATGAACCTCTTAAGCCCAAGGAGATAATATCCACGGAAAATAATGAGATTCATGAGGGCTTGACTCCTCTTGAGAGTTCATTTTCATTGAGTGTTGTAGGCAATAAGGAAAAACAAAAAGAAGAGGAGTTACGAAAGAAGGTGGTTGAAACCATCCTCTTGGACATTAGGACACCTGAATTGTAATATTCCAGATATAAAAAGTATGCAGAACATAAATGAAATTCTAGAAATGACAGATAAACAACAATATAACTAGAACAATCACCACAATAACACTGAAATGATATCAAAATAACACCAGAAAGAGCACTTTGATTCGGAGAGAAATGTTCACGGGCCTCTTCGAGGGGGAAACCTCCAGTTGAGAAGAGCTCTATTACAATAATATCCAAGCTAGGGTTATCATACCCTCGACTCCTATTTATACTAAATATGTCTATCAAAAGAACCATCTAGAGGAAGATCCTTCTAGAAGCGGAAGCTTCTATTAGGTATTCTTACATTCGAGTTATTCTACCTTATTGCAAGGCCTTATTAATATTGGAATTTATTACATCCGAATATATTGTTCTACCTATGTGAGGGGTTAGGTCCCTAACATCAATATTCAACAAATGTTAAAATAAATGTCCAATTTTTTGATAAAGAAGAGATGGGTTCCATCGGGCTACTCGGTGAATCTCAAAAGGTTTTTGCTTGGTCTCATGAGGATCTTCGTGGTTTTGATCCTGGTCTTATTCAACATGTTATGAAACTAGCTAGGTAAAAACAAGAACTTGTTAACTCTGCACTGGAAGCACCCTCTCGAAGGGATTTGAGAGATTTTTTAAGGGATGGAATGTTTTTTTCAGTCCACCCTAAGTGGGTTTCAAATTGGGAACCGTCCTCGAGAACTACTGATAATATTAGAACCTATATTAGTCTTAGAACTTTCAGGCAATCAATTATGAGAAATCCATTCCCTCCTCTCAATATGGGAATATTTTTGCAACATATTGTAGAGTCACAGTTGGGGCCCTTACTTGACAGTTTGTTGGATTACAAGAGAATCAAAGTAAAAGGGTCAAATGTTCACAAAACCACTTGGATTACAAGAATCAAAGTAAAATGGGAAAGGGGGAAAATGTTCACAAATGTTCAACATGACGTCAGCATGACATCACCAAGCTCTTTTCATGATGTTGATATGGCAGAAGCAGGTGGCGAAATTTGGTGTGTTGATTGGGAAAGTATGGCAAACGTGGACCAATACAGTGTTGACATGTGGCATGTGGTTGGTTTAATGTGGAGGTGCCACGTGGCCCAGGCATGGGCTTCCACATGGCACCCTGTAATTTTTTGTTAGCTATGTTAAATTTTTTGGTAGCTCATGAGAATGGACCCCACGACCTATGATAGGGGGAAAGGACTAATTGATAGACCCAACACTATTGCAACAAGGGTAGGACTTTTGTATACAAGCCTATGCCTTTTCTTATAAGGTGTGTAAGCACATAAAAAAGGGGAGGAATGGGTTGGGGCCTAGCCCTAGCCCTCGACATAGCACATGACCATACCAGAGAACCATGTGGTAGGCGCAGCGCAGGGTAAGAGATAGGCTCCAACCCTCAGATCTCAGGGGGATCCCATAAGACCAGGAGTTTATCCACCAAAAAGCGTGTGGAGGTTTAACCTTCACCAAAGATCCCATGAACACACACCCAAATCCAGGAGCTAGCACTTATCCAAGGCCAGCGCTCAGCCCAAAAGGCTGGAACTTGTCCATATGGTGATCATATGACCGTTTCCAAGGGGCGTGCGCCTATGCGAAAGGGGGCTACTCTACATATTGTTTAATTTTTGTTACATAGTGGGTATTTTTACTAAATTTTTGGTCGAGAATTGGTTTTTTGAGGATATTTTGGCCATTTGGAGGGGGATTTGATCCCAAAAAGAGGCCAAATATTCAAGAGAAGTTGGGATTATCTTGTTGAGACTAAAAACTATATAAACTAGGATTTTTTTAGCTTGAGGGGTAACTTTTTGATGCATGGATTTTGAGGAGCAGCATGTGTTTTTGGCCATTTCTCATGTTTTGAGAGGTATTTTTGTCATGTTTTTTAGAGGAGTTTGATGAGGAATGTATGTATATGAGAAAGGAGGTCTTACACAGTAGATCAGAAGCATGTTTTTTATCATCAAAGAGCCAATGTAAAGAGAACTTGAGCATTTGAAGAGCAATAAAGAGTTCCTCCACTTGGAAGCAAGCCCAAAGACGTAGCCAACGATTGGTGAAGTCCGTTAACAACTTCTTCTCTCTATTTATTTTTATTGGTTGATGTTCTCTTCTCTTAATTTGTAGCATGGTTTATGATGGCTGATCTCTTTAATCACTTATAACAATCAAGTAAACGTCATAATTGATATTCCATAACAATTAGTAAAGTTTATGTATTTTGCATTCTTATCGATCCGATGCATAAAGTACATTACAATTAACTTGCAATTTCTCAGTAAAACCTCACATTTTTGGATCATTACTAGCTCAGGTGTATTGGTTTGTGTTTTCCTAAGTGTTGCAATTGTGTGAAATTGTGTTCTTGGAATGAAGAGTGGATGGTTCTTCCTGTAATAATATTGAATTCGTAGAAGTTATTGGTTTTCTTGGGTGGTAGCTCTCTATTATCCTTGTTGGTTTGATTGGAGAGTTTTTGTTTGGTCTTGAGTGGATAGCTATCTTCACGCATTGTCACTAAATCCAATCTTTGGATTTTATGGGTTTAATGGTTGAAGGCATTCTGCATCACTGTGTTTTGTTTAATTCAGCATTGGTTGGTTTCACCACTAAGGGTCATGAAATGGGTTTTCTTGTTCTTACTTGGACCTGTCTTCACCTTTGTGTTGTGGTTGTTTGACAAAGAGCACGAGGGTTATACCCTGCATGTGTTAAATAACATTTTTAGGCCATATTAGAGCCCCACCTTTGGTTATGGCCCATTGTCATGGATTTGTACCTGTCCACAAATGAGTCATGGTTCTTTCTGTGTATGCACTATTGGCCTCATATTTTTCACCATTACAAGGGGTGGCTCTGCTCTCCCTGGGTTGGCTACAAAACAAGACTTAGCCCTCCAATCTAAATATTGATAGAGAAGACCAGCCTGACCTATTGGGTTTACGACTTGGTTATTGTTGGATGGTTGTATAATTGTCGACTGATTTGAGCACAGGCTTTCCCAGTTTGTCATGTGACAGTCGTGTTGGTTGGTATATAGTCACTGACTCTATTATAACTATGGTAAAACTGGCATTGTCAATTGTACTTTCAAAGTACACAGTCACCCTCCTTATGTTAATAACTCATTATTGTTTAATGGATAGGGCCACTGCCCCAACTTGAATTAATGTGTGGGTATGCGTGGTTGCCACATCTTGTTAGGTCGATTGATTTTATGAAAGTGGTGAATTGTTTGGTTGTTACACAGTCACTGGAATTTATGCACTAAGGATTGTTTGGATGTTTAGCTGTCATTGGTTACACATGCTTGACGTTGCTCATGCTTGTTGCGTTGTGTGTATGGTGTTTTGCACAATGAAATAATGGTCATGGTAACTGTGGTTTTCTTTTGGGGTCGAATGAATATTGAACCAGATGACTGTACAAACTATATCCATTGTATCCTTATGGTTGTTCAATTGTATAAGCCTAAGTTTTCACAACATAGTTGATTACAGTTGGACTAAATCAAAGTAATATTGTGTTATTGATGACTCAACACGATGGATTGAGTTATCACTGTGACTGTTTGTTTGATTTTGTTAAATGGAGATATCGCATCGCAGTGTTTTGGTGACTGCACATTGTGTATGATATGGATAGCTTGGGTTCTCACACTCAAGGATACCCACATAGGTTTTGACCATGTTTTGTTGTAACCCAATCATTTGTCGAGACATGCATGTTGTTGATACCCCATTGTGTTAGATGGATGGACCATATTTTTAAAGTCACATTGAATTGGGCTTGCACAATGATAGAGTTACACTTGTATGATTGAATTATTCTGCGCATAGCTTGTGTTGGAGTGGTGGTTGTTGTCTATCTGTTTAAATGTCAATTCAGGTGTTGCAATTTAATTTTGATTATTGGGTTTACTGCCCCTATATATAATGAATATCATTGTGTTTAAATGACAGGCTCAATTGTAGTGATAGTGTGACTTCATTTTTAATTTTGGAAACACAACTTTGAGTATATTTGTTGATTGAAGTAATGTATGGGCAGTGGTCGATCTTGATGGTTTACAAAGTGGGAATGGATACTGTTCGAAAATTGTTATAAAATGCAACGTATGTAAATGGAAGGAACATAACCCCTTACAAATTGTGTGGAATGCATACTGTCTTGTGATGGCACTGTGTTGGATATTTGATTATGAACAGTGAACTAGTTAAATGCACAAAAAATATTATTTGGTCAAAATGATTGATGGTTGATGCATCTCTTTTTGCAAAATGTTTTATGGATCACTTAATTAATTTCATGAAAAATAATCGTCTTTCTTCCCTTCCATGATTTCATTTTACGCTAATTACAAATCCCATATTCATTTTTTCACTCCCTATTCTGAGATTGGTTACAATCAAGAGAAATTCGGTGTAAAAATAGTTGAAAGCGACAGTGTCTTGTGTGGATTACAATGATGTTTTATTGGTTTGATTTGCAGTTGATTGTTGTTGTCATTGAGCAGTAACCCTGTTCTTTTCCCCCTCATTTCATCATGATTCACTCAATACAAACCCCTCACATATCCCAGAACCCTTTTCACCCCCTGCTCATTGATTAACAGTAAAATAATTTGTATGGATTGGATTGCATGAGTCATGGATGGTTATTTAAGAGTTTTCATGTATGGTTATTTTTAAGAGTTGTCACGTATGGTTATTTAAAAGACTATTTGATAATCAATCATGCATGTAGGATGAGATTTTTCAATCGAGGTAGCCATGGTCGAGGAAACAAAGATAGAGGTAACTAGAACTAAGGCCCAAGAAGGCCCAGGTTCTCCATACATTTGACATTGGTTCACAAGAGCTTGGCCAATTGTTTCATGCTAGATTATTCAATTGGATTGGGCAGGGAATAGTCCAACCTAGGACTGAAAGGCCTCCTTTCCAAGCCTCCAATATCCCCGTACCTCCTCATGTCTCAGTACAACCTGAGGTTCCTGAAAATTATGGATGGCAGGAGATTGTCCACCTGATAGTCTCCCAACATTGTGGTTGGCCCAACCTATCCTTGCCTGCTCCTTCGCCTATTAACCCCATTGTACAAGCTGCGCCTGACCACTCGCCAGTGTAATCATCCCATGCTAGCAAGATATTGAAAAATGAGGCCCATCATGCCCTTGAAAAAATAAAATCCACTGCTGCCCCTTCCTCACCCTCCAATGGCTCTGACAAATCCATGTCTTATTGGATGCATGTGAGGGATGATTGTTCCCGCGTGATCAACGAGATTAGGCCTAAAGGATTTTCACAGCCAAAGGAAAATTCAGGAAAATCAAGAGGTGACAGAAGAAATCAAGGAAGGGTTGCATCGCAGACTGAGAAATATGGTTTTTGAGTTTTTATTTTATCTATTGTTTTATGACAGTTGACTTCAAGGATCTTTGGACAACATGTTTTATTTTGGATATATGAGTATTATTTTTGAAATAATTTCAAATTTCATGAGCTAAAATTTCCAAAAGTGAATATGTTAATGGGAGACACAAGGAGGTGTGGTTTGCTTAAATAATGGTTATGTTGTGATTGTTATGATTATTATGAACTAAAGGGAGTCACAAGGGGTCGCACCTACTAGTTATTATTTATTTATGACCCTTATTATAAATATTACTCTTCACCCTAACTAAAGTTAGTTTAGTCTTTTAATTAACTTAACTAATGAGTTGGTTCAACTAATTCAACCAATTCTAATTTGTTAAAAGAAAAAGGAAAAGGAGGAACAAGAGGAGGATAGAAGACGAAGCATACTAAGGCTTTCTCTTTGAGTTTATGTTGAGATAGTTCAATTTTCATTCATTCATTTATTCATCACAAGCCTAATTCTCTTTTATGATAGTGGGGTCTTATTGTAGACAACAATATTCAAAGTTGAATCACATCATTCAGACACTTGTTTTTCAGAGGTGTTGATCTATCTTTGATAGTTTGTGTAGAATTGTTTGTTTGTGAATTATTTTTCATGACTGACAAAGGCTATTGTGCAGAGTGGAGTGCACAACAATCTGTGGCAAGTTGATCCAGCTTTTAGAGTTCAGTTTTTGTTTTCCGTTAGAGGTCCTTTTGTATGTTCTATCGGGGATGTCTAAGTTTGACTTTGGTCCAAAATTTCTACATGATATTTTGTAAAGAAAATGACTCTTTGGTGAATTTGAATGAAATAAAGGATTGCTTTATGTATCATATGTCTTGATTATCATCTT
>ML797510.1:14587-25342 GCA_009831015.1 Picea engelmannii
TAGTTGTAATTATACCTCCTAGTCTCCTATATATACCAAGGAGACATTTTCATTTTGAATCATCTTGTACTTGAACATTTAAGTGGGGTAAAAGGAGGTTGCACCCTCGAAGAGGCTTATTATCTGAAATTATCTCTTTTTCATGGCGCTGAGTACTTTTTCTGAGGTTTTTCTATGCTATATTGATATTTGGTTCTTAACAAAAGTTCTCTGAATCTCGGAGTTCTGAAGTCCTAGAGAGTCGTAGTCCCGAAGCTCCGGGGAGAACTTGTTTGGGAGTTTGGAAACTTGGTGTTCAATAGTTTTGAAGTGTGTTATAGAAGAAAACTACGAAGCCCAAAGTTCAAAGCTCTGGAGCCCCAAAGCTCCAGACAACATATGTTCAGAAATTCAACGTTCAGGAGTTTTAAAGTGTGTTGGTGTGGAATCTTTCGAAGCCTGAAGATCCAGAGTGTTGAAGAAGTGAAGCTTAGGAGAGTGATGGTTCGAGAGTTTTCCAGTTCGATGTTCGAGTGTTTTAAAGTGTGCTGGTGTTAGATCCTCCGAAGCCCGGAGTCCCGAAGTCCCGGAGCGTCGGAGTGACATGGCATGCTGGCATCACCTAGGGTGACATGGACCCATATTATGTGTGCCATGTGTCATCCTGATTCATGCTTTTCACAGACCTTTTGTTCCAATTTCAACTTGACATGTGTCACCCATCGATTGGTCCATGTGTCATCTCCATATTTTTTCCACGTAGCACCCGCTAGTGCATAGTTGCTAATGAGACCCCGAAAGTTCTAAAATTTAGCGTTCGGGGAAAATTTTGGGTTTTGTTGAGAAATCCTCTGAAACCTGAAGCTCTAGAGTCTGAGAGTCCCAAAACTCCAGAGAATCATTATTCGGGGAGTTAGACACTTCGACATTCGGAGGAAATGTTGTATGGTGTAGTAAGAATCTATGAAGCCCAAAGTTCTGAAGCACCAGAGCCTCGAAGCTCCGAAGAAGCATTTGTTTGGAATTTCTCCAATTTGAAGTTCAGGGGAAATGAAGTGTGATGAAGGTGAAACCTCTGAATCCCAAATCTCTAAAGCACTGGAGCCTCGAATTTTCGAAGAAGTATTGTTCAATAGTTCTCCTATTCGACATTTGGGGGAATTGGGATGTGTTGAAGAAGAAACATCCGAAGCCCAAAGTTTCTGAGCCCCGAAGTCCTTAAGCTCTGGATAAGTGCCTTTGAGCTAAGTGTTGGGCCATATCTAGTGGTCATATGAGTTTTGGGCCGAAATAAAGGGACTAGTGCATGGAAATTGATTTTGATGAAAAAAAAGGACTTAGAGAAGGAGGCCGCAGATTTCTAAATTGTATGGACCTGCAAATGAGGGAAATTATAGAATTCTGTAAACCTAAAGAGAGGATCCAACACGGGTCTAAGAGATAATTCAAATCTGAAGAAGAAAAACAACTGTACATGGATTACCTCACAGGAATGACAATTTTCAAATGTCCATAATTTTCTGCTCAAGATTCAAAATTGAGCAAGGAAGTAGTCGTTGGAAAGGTATTGAATAGTAGAATATAACTACTCACTCATAAAATTGACCTAGGTAGGTAATTTTCAGGAAAATAAGAAGAAATAATTATGATACATTATGGAACCAAAATTGAGCATAATTTCCTGAATTTGTTAAAACAATCGGCCTAACAAGTTCTGTTGGCTGCACATTTTACAGAGTTAACAGTTGTTAGATCAGAACAAAATCAACATAGAGTACAGAGAGATGGAAGGTACACATGGGGCTTACAACCAATAATATGAGATTAGAGAGATGGATGTCCCTATGGGTAATGAAGGTACAAACTCAAATGGACATGGAGAAGAAAAGGAAGAAAGCATGGACTTGGTAGAGACCATTAAAAAGTTGCAAAAGGATGTCTGAAGTCATAAATATGATAATGAATGGAAATAATAACAAAGTTACAACAAGGTATTTTGCAGCATAAAATCGAAAACTACAAGATAGGAAATGATGAAATTCTCATGTATAGAGGAAGAATTTATGTACCAAGTTCCAAGGAATTGAAAAATATGATATTCAGATAAATGCATAATGTACCTTATGTTGGGTACCCAGGTTATCAGAAACCATTGCATTTGTCAAGAGCCAATATTATTGGCCATGAACAAAGAAGGAATTTGTTGAATGTATTGCCAAATGTTTGGAATGTCAAAATATCAAGGCTGATCATAGACACCCAACTGGTTTGATACATTATCCATTCCTGAGCAGAAATGGGAATTTGTAACAATGTATTTCATCACCAAACTACCTAGAACAAGAAAACAACATGATTTTATCATGGTAGTGGTGCATAAGCTTACCAAAGGTGCCCATTTTATTCCAGTGAAGCTCACTCACAAGGAAACCAACATTGTTGATATTTATATGAGAGAAATTGCTTGAATGCATGGTATACCCAAGACAACTGTGTTTGACAGAGATCCAAAATTTACATTGAATTTCTGGAAAGGCTTATTTAAAGGATTTGGAACAAATTTGAATTTTAGCACAACTTATCATCTAGAATCTATTGGAAAAAAAAAGAGGGTGAATCAAGTGATTGAGGATCTTTTGAGGATGTATGTGATGGATAAACCATCAAAATGGGAAGACTACCTACACTTGGTAGAGTTTGATTATAACAATGGGTACCAAGCATCTCTAAAGATGAGCCCATTTGAAGAACTTGATGGAAGAAGATGCAATACGCCTATAAGCTGGGAAAACCAAGCAGATAGAGTAGTGGTTGAGCCATATTTACTTAGGTAAATGGAAGAGAAGATGTCAAAAATAAAACATAATTTAAAGGCTGCTCAAGACAAACAGAGAAGCTATGATGATAAGGGAATAATTCAAAGGGAATTAAAGTGGGTGACCATGTATTCTTGAAAGTAAATGCCAACATAAGTTCCCTGAAGTTGGGAATTTTTTCAAATTTGGCAGCTCATTATTGTGGGTCGTTTGAAATCCTAGAGAGGATTGGGCCTGTAGCATATAGGATTGCATTACCTACATCAATGTCTACTCATAATTTATTCCATGTATCATTGCTAAAAAATTATATACCTGATGTTAATCATGTTATTGATTGGAATGTGATTCGGGTGTAGCAAGAAGACGCTTTTCAGATGCATCTGGTGTGCATATTGGACCGGAAGATCAAGCAGCTCTGGAATTGATCCATAGAGCTAGTAAAGGTTCAATGGACATGGTATGGTCCTAAGGATGCATCTTGGGGGCACAAGGATGCTATGCAAGAAGAATACCTGCATCTTTTTGAAGGTTTTTGAAATTTTTGGTTGTAAATGTGTATATATATTGCACGGAGGACAGTGCATAAATAAGGGGAGGGGGATGTAACACGCCCAAGACCGAGCCTAAGTTGTAAATGTGAAAATATTTTATAGGCTGGTGATCCAAGTTATTATAGGCCATAAGGCCTATTTGATTATTAGGCCAGAGAGGCCAGATGCTAAAGGTTATTAAGCTTATTTTTGTATATGTAAACACTCATATCATTAATAAAATACATCGTTGTGTGTAGACCAACCATGATAAAAGATTATGGGGGACTAAACTCCACTAGGAAGGGAAAGGGGGGGATAAGATCCTAGGAAAGGTGCTACGTTAGATGGATTATCTCCAAGGGAATATTATAATATTATTCATCAAAGACTAAGCTATGGATATAACTTATGATATCCTACGTTATTATGGGAAAGAGAAATGAAATACAAGTGGAGAGAAATGAGCTCCTAGAGGGCCATGTGTCATCAAGGGCGCATGAAAATAAGTGTGGGAAAATTAGTCCATTTCAAACTCACTCATCCATTCGTTTCAGGCTCTCCATCAGTCTTACCTATGGATCTTGCATGCACTCCTTTAGCCATACCCCTGTACTTTTCCTATTATCAGTAGTGAACCATACCCTTCTTATTATGATCAACGCACCAGAACCTTCTTGCCACTAACATCGTATCTGTATATTACCCATAGGTTTTTGTTGTCTCTACCTGTACCTTTCCTGGACGTGGTTTCTTCCATCACTTGTTCCATACCTTCATTCTATTGCTGCCATCACCTGTAACTGTACCTGGTTTACTTAAGTGTGGGTTTTAAGAGGTGGGTTGTCAGGTCCGTGAGAAACTCTCTCCAGGTGAGATAATTGTTGGGGAAGTGATTTCCTGAGGGATCCCAACTGCAGCTACAGTGCTATGAGACTTCCTGTCTAGCATGTTGTTGAAGCCCTAGAAGGGAAGTGGGGTAGTCGAAGGACTGTTGAGAAGAGAAGGGACACACTTCTTGGGGTTGGACAAGAATGTGGGGAATGGGAGGTTGTAGGTTGTTAGTTTGATTTGGACCCTGGGAAAAATCCTTCCGGTTTTCTGTGTAGCATTAGCTTGGCTAGAAATCCCTTTATTCGGGTGGAGTTTAGTCCCAGCTCGGGGGTGACCCATTGTTGAGAGTTATGAGCAATTTGGTCTAAGGCTGGGAGGATCGTGGAAGGTCTGCACACAATTGGTGGTATTATATCAAAGATAAGTATCAATTGTGTGTTAATTTACATGATGTGTATTTATACATGTGTTTATGTTTATGGATTTTTCCTGTGTATACTGCATGTATATTTTTAGTGTTATTTCCGCACGAATCCATGTATTTGCATAATATATTTGTCTACTTAAAGTTATATATATATATATATATGAAATTATTGTTTTAAGTGGCATGACCCAATAGTCTAAGGCTTGGTATGTTACAATTGTTAGAATATGAAAGAATGTGCTCATTTTACCATTGACAATATCACTATTGTCACCCAACCATAGGCCGAAGCCACCCTCTGAGAACCTTGACCTTAACAGAGAAGAATCCTGGTAGCAATCAATAGCTGAGCAAGGTTAATGCACCAAGCAGGAAAGTAACCAAAGCTGATTAGATAGTCCAACCCAAAACTGGCGCAACACCTTCCCCAGAACTTGTGCACAAGATTTCCAGACTGCAGTGCGCACAAGTGATTTCTGCAATTCTGAGAATGTGACAACTGAGAGACTGGCACCCTGTATTTATAGTATTCCTGATAGACTTGCCTGGGGCCGACTTCTCTCTCTGGGTACTAATTAATTCTTATTAATTATATTTCTTTAGTCGACATCTCATATAGGGTTTCCTTCATTTATTTGCTTCCTTCCAGAACATTCTAATATTGTCAAAGGTCACAATAGAGGTTCATACCTCCTGAAGCTACCATAATATCAACACTCCCTCCTAGATAGGGAGGTATGGTCTTGAGCACAAATAGACCATTCAATTTGGTAGCATCATGAGCACCGTCATTATTATCCAACTAGATAATCTCCATGATAACGAGTACAATATCAATTGATAGAACACATATGTGCTTTATCCAAGGTAGTACACAACTACTCAAACCATGACACATAGTCGCAAACAGTGGAACATATCCACCACAGTAGCATATCTCTACTATCTGGAGACAGGTAGTCTCCATAACAATCATATGATGTCAACCTGCACAGAAAATATTGTTAAAAAAGACTAAATCATCTGGGCCAATCTTTCACTCACATTTGTGAGATCTGAAAGAATATCTGCCCTAAGAGTAGAACATCAACGATGGGCTATCTGGCTTATTCTTCTCAAACAAGGAAGAATGATTGTTCTGATTTCTGAACCTCAACCACTCCTCACCCTGGGCCATTCCTCCGAAACTAAACAAAGTGTAACCTGGAGAGAATGAATCTACCCTAAGGAATGTCTGTCCCTGATTGCTGAGCCTGAACCATTCCCCACCCTGGGCCATTCCTCCGACACTAAACAAAGTGCAACTTGGAGAGAATGAATACACCCTAAGGACTGACTGTCCAGACCATTTCCTCTGTTGACCACAGGAGGAAAAGACTATCCTGTACCAACCTCCAAAATGGACCATTCCTCATGTTAACCACAATGAGAAATCATTGTCCGGCGAGGCGGGCCACTCTTCTTGAGTAACCCTCAAGAAGAGAGACTGCCCTAGACCACTCCCCATGTTAAACACAATGGGAAGTCGTTGTCTATGGTACATCAACAATATGGACCATTTTCCAAACTGATAAATGTCTGTCTGTCAGAAATCTCAATCCACTTTATGAACAGGAAAAAATCTGCCCAATCTGGACTATTTTTCAATCTTGAAAATGAATTTCCTCAATAATATTTTCAGTGCTCCCTCCCAACCTAGAGAGCCATTTCATCCCTTTCAGCTAAGGGAGTTATTTCCACGATCCCCATCTTCTCACAGAAATATGCAAAATTTATTCTGGATAGAGGCTTTGTTAGGATGTCTACTGTCTGCTCATCTGTGGGGATATACTGAAGATTTACCTCTTATTCCTGGACTTTATCTCGAATAATGTAGTATTTGATCTCAATGTGCTTCGACCTTTCATGAAACACGGGATTTTCTGATAATCTTATACAACTTTGATTATCACAATGTATTATGGTCGATTCTGGAATCTGATCAAATAAATCAGAGATTAACTTCCTTAGCCATATTGCTTATGTGCATGCTTCACATGTTGCGATACATTTTTCTTCTACTGTGCTGAGTGCGACAAAATTTTGTTTCCTGCTGCCCCAAGATATCATAGCGGAGCCCAAGTTGAAACACATACCTGAAGTACTCTTTCTGTCTTCTGCACTTCTTGCCCAATCTGAGTCTGTGAATCCATGAAGTTGTATATCACTGGATGCGGTATATCTCAAGCCATAATTTATTGTCCCATGAATATATCTTAATACATGCTTTGCAGTTATCCAATGCTCATGTCTCGGTCCCACCTGGAACTGGCTTAGTGTATTCATGACAAAGTAGATGTCTGGTCGAGTATTTACCAAATACATCAATGACCCAATTAGTTGTCAATATAGAGATGGATCTACTGGATCAGAATCTGGATCTTTCAATTTTCTTATATCCGTATTCATAGGAGTATCCATGGACTTACAATCCATCATTCCAAACTTCTGAAGGATCTTTATTGTGTACTTTCCTTGTCCAAGGAACACTTCACCACGCTTCTACCATACTTCTAGTCCCAAGTAATAATGCATGAGACCTAGATCTTTCATATCAAATTCAGAATCTAGTTCATTCTTGCACTGGATTATGAGAGACTCTTCACCTATTATGAATAGATCATCAACATATAGTAGTAGTATTACAAGTGCATTGTCCACGACTTTGTAATAAAGGTTTGGATCTGCATGACTCTTGGAGAAACCATGTCTCGTTAGATAACTTGGAGAAACCAAGTCTAGTGTACCAAGCCCTTGGAGCTTGCTTGATTCCATATAGAGATTTCTTTAATCTGCAAACGTGAGTGTCTCTGGAATGTACCTCAAACCCTTGAGGTTGTTCAATATATACTTATTCTTCGATTGCTCCAATGAGGAAAGTTGTCTTTACATCCATCTGATGTAAGTTCCATCCCATGGAAGCGACAAGAGATATGATAGCTCTGATGGAAGTATATCTAGCCACCGGAGAAAAAAGTTTCATCATAATCTTCTCCCTCCTTCTGGGAGAACCCTCTAGCTACGAATCTTGCCTTGTATTTATCCACGCTTTTGTCTGCTGCATGTTTGACCTTGTCTACCCATTTTGAAGTTACCACTAATTTTTCTTTAGGTCTAGGTACGATTTCCCATACATCATTTTTCATAATGGATTGGTGTTCTTCCATCATAGCTTCTTTCCAATGTCCCTTTTGAACTTCTTCTTCAAATGTGGTAGGTTATTCATCTAGATGCTTCGTCATATATGTTGCATAACTTGAGAATCTTTTAGGTCTTTTACTCTTTCTAAATGTTCCTTCTAGAACCTTAAGTCTTTCTGTGTCTTGTAATGTAGCTTCAAGCCAAGCTGGTCGTTTCTTGGTCTTAGGTACGATATCTGAATCAATGTTTCCACATGGTTCCATAGGATGATCATGTTGTTCCTTTTCGTCATTTTCGTTTTTTGTGTTTTCTTCATTAGATTCTTCAATCTCTTCTTCTTCTATAGTTTCTTCTATGGATTTCTTGAAGGCCATCTTTTCATTGAATGTTACATCTCTGCTGACTTCGATCTTGTGTTGTTCTCGAATATATATTCTATAAGCCTTGGATGAATCACGTATCCCACGAATATCCCCTTATTTCCTAAGGGTTCTAGTTTATTCCTTTTGTCCTTGGGAATGTGAGAGTAAACAGGACATCCAAATATTCTTAGGTTTTCCACATTAGGTTTCTTACCTGAGAAGGCTTCTTCTGGTGTCATGTCCTTCAATATACGATGAGGACTTCTGTTCTGCACATATATTGCTGTCATTGCTGCTTCTCCCCATAAGAACATGGATAAACCTTGATCATTTAGTAAGGATTTTATGGTTTCTTCAATAGATCTGTTCTTTCTTTATGCAACACCATTTTGTTGAGGATAATGAGGAATGGTCAGCTCCCTCCTAATCCCTGCCGATTTGCAGAATGCAACGAATTCCTTTGAGGTATATTCTCCTCCATTATCTATTCTTAAGGTCTTGATCTTCTTGTTTGTGAGGTTCTCTATCTCTGCTTTGAATTCTTGAAACTTGTTAAATAATTCATCTTTTGTCTTCAATAGATATAACCAAGTCTTTCTTGAATAATCGTCTATGGAGATTACATAGTAAAGAGATCCTCTTAGATATCTGACTGGCATCAGACCGCAAACATCTGAGTGTATTAGATCTAGGATCTCCTTAGATCTATTGTTGTTGCTTGGAAATGGTTTCTTAATATTCTTTCCAAGAGCGCAACCTTTGCAGATTCCTTCATGTGTAGACTGCAATTATGGTATTCCTTCAACCATCTTTCTAAGAAAAGGTAATGCTTGATAATTAATATGAGCATACCTTCTATGCCAAAGTTCATTGGGATTGACTTCGTCATGTACAAGAGCTTCTTCATTTTGTTCTAGTAGTCTATACAAATTTCCTTCACGACTTCCAATAACCCTAGCATTCTCTATGCTGGAGTCTTTATGCCATGATAACAAATTTCCATCCATGAAGGCTATTTTGTTTCCCTTGTCTTCTAGGCAAGATATCGATACAATATTTTTCTCTAAACTAGGTACATATAAAACATTGCTTAAATGAACATTGTTACCTGTTTTCAACTTGACGGAGGCTTGTCCAAATCCTTCAACTGGGTAAGTGATTTTGTCTCCAAGCTCTACATTGTACGATGTCTTCTTCTCATTTAGATTTGAGAGTCTGGCTTGATCTCCTGTCATGTGCCTAGAAGATCCACTATCGATTATCCACATGTCATCTTCAATCGTTCCAGTGAGTGCTGAGTAGTGTAGAAGACTGATTGTTTCACTCATCTGTTTGGTTGAATGGTAGTTGGTCATGCTTTGATCCAAAACTTAACCTCTGACATTTTTGTCTTCCAAGAGAGTCAAAATGTGCGTTGTACTAGGGCGCATCTGAATATCTTCTCTTTGAGCGAGATGCTCCATCACAAGGTGGCAGATCTGAGATTTAGGGTTTCTGCAACTGCTCCTGCTAGTAACCCTAGCGACAGTGTCTTGGAAGTTGCTCCTGCTAGTAACCCTAGCGACAGTTCCTCAATGAGCTCAATATCCTAATGGTTATGCTTCCTTCCAGCGGTTAGACTGAATGAAGGAGGTGTGGGCCCATAACCGGTTAGAATATGAAATGGTGTGCTCGTTTTACCATTGAAAATATTACTATTGTCACCCAACCATAGGCCGAAGCCACCCTCCAAGCACCTTGACCTTAACAGAGAAGAATCAACAATCAATATCCAAGCAAGGCTAATGCACTAAGAAAGAAAGTAACCAAAGATGATAAGATAGTCCAACCCAAAACTGGCGCAACACCTTCCCCATAACTTGCACACAAGACTGCCAGACTGCAGTGCGCACAAGCAAATTTTGCAATTCTAACAATGTGACAAATGAGAGACTGATGCCCTGTATTTATAGTATTCCTAGCAGACTTGCCTGAGCCGAATTCTCTCTCTGGGTACTAATTAATTCATATTAATTATCTTTCTTCAGCTGACATCTCGTCTAGGGTTTCCTTCATTTCTTTGCTTCCTTCCGGAACATTCTAATCTTGTCAAAGGTCACAATAGAGGTTCATACCTCCCGAAGCTACCATAATATCAACAACAATATTGTATCAGAGCATGGAAATTTTAGGTGGCATGACCCGGCTTGGGTGGCTGGGTATGTTACAACTGATGTCAACCAATGCATGACAATATATCATTGGAGTAGTCTCTTCTAGCTCTAGATCTTGAGATGGATCCAATTCTTGATCTTCTTCATATTCATCGTCTATGTAGAATACTTGCTTCTCACTACATTTATGCACCTTACTGTACTTGTTTTCTGCCAATTGAAACATAGTTCCTTTTCTCTTCTTTCATCCATTTGCTGAGGTTTCAACCTTGTCAGTTGAAGTACACTTGTCTTATGCACCCCACAATGATCTATGCTTCATATGTGTGCTCTGTTAAGCCCTAATATTGGCTCATTACCCCTTAATTGGGGCATATTATATTAGTAATGTTATTTTATTTATGTCGGCTTTAGGCCATTAGTTGTAATTATACCTCCTAGTCTCCTATATATACCAAGGAGACATTTTCA
>ML797510.1:36614-55489 GCA_009831015.1 Picea engelmannii
CCATCCTCTTGGTTAGGTCTTGTTTTATTATTTTTCTTAGGGTCCCTTTAGTTTCTTATCGAGAGGCCTTTTATTTCCTTCTCGGGGATCCCTGGGCGAAGCATCTCTAGGTTTTATTTCCTATGGATTTTATCTTTTACCAGCTGCTTTTACCCCCTGGGCCTTTAGCACCTTCTTCCCACAGGACAAAGTGTAACCCCCAAAAGGTCATCCTAATGGTCGGACTAGGGGAATGGGATGGATGTGTGGGAGATAAGATGTAAAATGATAGAATGGTGGGAGCAGACGATGGCTCTGCAAATCCCCTTTGGTGGCTAACCCAAACCCATGAATACAAGCTTGCTAAGTCACCCCCTTAATCACCCCAACAATGGTCAAGTGGATTAGTGTAAGATCCAAGCAGTTATCAGAAATGATAGGAACCTAATGCATATATAAGAAGGTTATAAAGATCAAACATGACACATACCATGATACCTTGGACCAATTACCTCATGGAGCAAGAGTCCTCTCTGATGCAAGTCCAAGCCGATGGTGATGGAAGCTGCTGCTGCTAACAGGACAAGTCTGGCAAAGAAGAAGAAGGATGGGCCCTCCAGGGCCATGCTCAGATCAATCCTGCTCTCGGTACTCCATGTCTAGGACCTATGGGCCTCAAGACATGATCTCCTAGTTATCCCTACATATCGGGGATAACAGTGCCTTGGAATAGAATTTTGTGAGTAAACTTCTCCAAGGCAATTAAATAAACATATGTGTCTAAGAAAGGGAGTAGAGAAATCCATTGTATAATTGGTAATATCAAGAGGTTCTTCTCACATTGTAGTTAATCATGAGGTCATGTGAGGTTGGTTGAAGGGATATCCCCCCGATACCTTCTTAGCGTCATAGATATTTCTGGGGATTTATTCATATATGGGGATCTTGCTAGTGCCTTTACCTCCATGAGAGGCGGTACTTTCAAGGTTTCAGTCTTTGCTACCCTGCCCATATGGTGGACCTAACTTATGACTGCTCACTAGTGCATCGGTTATACAGTGGTTTCTTAGTTGCTTGACTTAGGTGCCACATAGGTTACTTGCAGGGGTTATTCTGCAGGTACCCTGGGTCAGATAAGGGTCGGAAAACACCCAGCCTTTATGGAGGTTTACCTCTCCGGGGGGATCTGACCGACTGTTTTTTAAGCCCACAAGGGCCCTTATAACTGATTATGTTACCTCAGATCTTTAGCAGGGAGTCTCAGGCCCCTCTTTGGCGAGACATACCTTCTTTAGGGAGGGAGGCCACTTTCAACCACTTTACCCTGTTTGTGTGCATATTGGCCGTTTGAATTTTGGTGTGCTCTTTGATTACTAGTTGGCCTCAAGAGTTTTTAACTGAGTTTTCATTATCATGGATAGTTGAGTCCCTTTGGCTCCCTCATTTACTGCTAACCCCACCTCGCGATATTCACTCATTTCATGGGGGAAAATCCTTCTGCTTTTCATAGTGGTATGTAGAACTATGACGCTCAGTCCGCCCCTTGGGTCTCTAGTCATTTTCCTATTGATATGGCTTCACCTTTTCAACCCTCTCCCTGGTCCACTTATATGAATCCTAGCATTGGATTTGGGGGCACTGTGGCCCCGATGCCTATGTCTTCGTTTGATATGAGTGATGTTCCTCAACCAATTCTCACCGTGGGAGGTTGGAACCTCCCCTCTTATGGATCCAGTCCTAGCTATGCTCTTTCAGGAACCAATACTCAAATGGATGCTTATTCTACTTATTACACCCCACCCGTGTATCCTTCGTCTGCCATGTCGGTTCCTTCGAATACTTTTCCCATGGTGGGTCCTCATGTATCCCCGGGTATTTCATACGAGGAGAATTGGTTTTACAGTTCGGGCTACCCTCTTCATGGAACCCCTACACAAGGGGGAAACATATATCCTCACTTGAATAATCCTTATCATACTTTCTTCTCTTCACAAACTTCAGTGATGATGCTAGTACACACCTCTTCAGATCAGTTAGGTGGAGGATACTACCTTTCCAAAAAAGGATAGGAGGTATACCATGATCCTTTCTGTCCTGCAATGTTTCAAAGCCAATATTTCCCTAGACCTTGGTATCAAATGCCACAACCCACCGCTAGTCCATTCACTGCCAGTCATACTAGAGCTCCATCACCAACTTCTGTCAGTCATGTTGGAGATGGGTCGACAACCTCTGCAATTCATGTTGATAACCCACAACCAGCCTCTGCTAGTCATGCTGGGGGAATCACTCTAGTCACCACAAGTCATATCAATGTCATATCTCCAACCTCTGTACATCATGTAGGAGATGAATCTCTCACCTCTTCCAGTCATGTTGAGAGCATGTCACCAGCCGTTGGAAACGATGTTGGGGGCATCGAGAAGCCTAGACGCCTCAGACGTAAGCCAAAATTCCTTTGATAAACTTGTGAACGAGATCACCTTACTCATTTATGTCCAACTATGGCTGGGATACCAGAAGCGTGGGGCTCACCTAAGGGCCTTTCAAATTCTGAGGCATTTGTGATTTCCCCACACCTTGTTTCTCCTTTGATTGACATGGAAGTAATGCCGCTGCAGTCCCCTTCTAACGATACCCCCATTTTTTAGGGTGATGTGTCCCCTATCTATTTTATCTTGCATCCTCTTCAACCTAGAATTGAAGAAGTGGTCGTACCAGTGCAATCTCTGGTCAATCCTACTCTCCTTGTGGAGGGTGATGCATCCTTCAACCATGTCGTCAGCATTCTTGATCCTGCACCTTCTGAACGAGAGAGATTTTTTCTCTCCCTGAGTACTCTCCCTCTAAGTCCCATGGAAGTTCCCTTCTATTTGGATGGCCTTGTGGGGTATCCAATGCCCCCGCCTATGTCTTTTCCAGTAAGAGACATCATCCAATATATCACGGAGACGATAACCTCCGCTAGCACTTTATCCTCCTCGACTTGGAGAGATTTGGGTTTTCCCAAGCTTATGTCGGCTATTTGTAAGATGCTGACATTCCACAAAAGTATAGCACAGGAGCCTTGGCCTCCCCCGTGACTTGCCACCTAGAAGCTCCCAAACGAGTCCGAGTTAAGCTCTTTTCCGACTCGTTCAAAAAGAGAAAAGATTTCTAAGTGATTTGTCCCTTTCACACTCGTTAAATTGGACTTGAAGGAGCGCGAGTCTTAGTTAATCTCTTTTCTGACTCTTTTTCAAAAAAGTGAAAAGATTTTCGAGTGAACTTGTCTCTTTCACAGTCGCAAATTGGATTTGAAAGGATGTCTATTTGGCACAAGTTTATCCATTTTTCACACCAAGTAGACTAAGAGTCATGAAAAAGGACATTTTTTGGCATTAAGTTGTGATTGCATCTCATGCCCTTGCTTGCAGTATTGAGCCTATAGTCGGTTCTCGTTTTATGTTATAAATCGTTTTCCTCGGCAGTTGTTGCATCCTCAACCAAGTAGAGCCTTGTTTATATCCTTTGCAATTTGACACCCTATACCTATGAGGGAACATTCCCACGAGTGTCCATCTCCTGCATGCATCTCCTTTCATTGAGCATAGGTATGTTCCACTGCTTTAACTAGTTTTTCTTACTTGCGACACTTGTTTCCTCCTCTGTATCATAGAATTCATTTGTCTATGAAAAAACAAAAAAAGACGGGTGGGAGGGGAGTATTATCTTATATTGGCAGCAGTCGTGTCTCCTTTGAACAGAGCACAAAGTTATTGAGTCCATTCATCATCATAATTTTTGGATTAGCATGGCCTTAGGAAGTTGAGATCGTTACAGAGTCTTCTCTACCGACTGGTTACTCTTCCAGTCCATATAGAGAATTTCATTGATGCCTCCTACATCTTATGGTCTCATCATTAAGTATATGTTATCGGGGTCTTCCATATGTCTCATGCTCTTGTTCAAAGGAAGTCTATCAACCTGTGTAGGCCACTTCTTAGAACTCTTGACTTTGCATGTCGACCATACCCTCAGTTTGTCTCAGAGTCACATGATACTGTAGTCCTATCATGCACCCTGGTCCTACTTTCATCATTGGTAGGTAAACTTGAATCCAACAGTCGACATTTCATCATTGGTCGTTGACTGGGTGGTTTCCCTTGTGTTCGATGGCAAGACATCTATTCACACATAGGGATTCGTGCAATGTCTTGGATGCCATTAGCATTATTTGTGGTTTCCTCGCCTTTGTCAACAATTTTCATCATTGGTTTCTATTCAGAGGGTCTTTTTCATGTACCGCTTGCACTTGGCACACGAGAAAGATGCACAGGGTCATTGGTTCGTGAACATGTTCTTCGTCCGATTTCCACCAAATCATGAAGCTCCTACTTTGTACCTCGTGCTAACTGATGAAAGATGCCTTAATTCTCTCCTTTTAGTGGGTCTCCTTCGATTGAATTCAGCTCATCTATTCTTAAAACGGGGCCTAGAGTCTTATGAGTACCTTGAGGCTTGCAATCATTAGTGGCATGTTCTCTTGCCATCGATAGTTGGGAATACATCAATGTCTCCTGATCAATGGATTCTTCAGGTGTTCGACACCGACTCCTTTATTCACACTTGTAAGAATGTACTTGGTGCCTTGATACCTACTTTCATTATCGGTAGGTTGTCTCGCGTTTGTTAACGGTATACTTCAATGACCGGTAATCAAACGATGTCTCATTGTGTTCAACCTCAACTCCTTTATTCACATGATGTAGACTTGCACCCTTGGCAGATTGTGTAGAAGACTTGAATACATCAGTATGTGGCCTTATCTTTCCTGAGCTATTGCTTCTTTTTCATTGGACCAATACCTATATGACTTCAGTAATCATGGGAGATCAGATTGTACTTCATTGTATGCAGATATCTTCAGGTTGGTTTTGAGACTGGTTCTATTGGGCGTTGTTCGTGACTGTGACAACTTTTGGCATATGACCGCAATTGTATTGACCTATTCATAGCCACAAACAGTTGTTTGGTATATTTTCACATGGATCTGCAGTGTAATTCTATTGGCAACCATGTATGCAAAGTCAGTACATAATGTAATGAGCAACTAGTTCTTCCAGCTGGTTCCCCATCACTCCACTTCTGGGTTGTTTATAATGTATTTCGGCCATCACAGATACTCCTCTAACCTCACACATTAGGGAGAATCTGTTATAACAATATTTTCCTCACCCTATGCAATCTTGCACATAAGGCCTTTTTCCATTTCCCTATGCAGACTTATCATCCCTGTTTCTAAAATGCAGAGATAAAAATACATATTTTTCCACATGTACACATCTTGCCTACTATACAACATTTGTATACGTAGGATGCACCACTACAACCCACATACATCGTGATTTGTGCAAAAAAATGAAAATTAATGTCGGATTTCCATGTCACGATAGGAGATCTATGATCCTTGGCCTTCCATATACTGAAAATGTTCTGAATCGGCCCTTCAATTCCATTTGAAGGCTATAAATGGGTCGATTATGAGCTATGGAAAAGAGGAGAAAGAATTCAAATTTGAGAGGAAATTTGCTCTGAAGAAATTATTTACTTCATATTGAGTTTGCATTCCTTTGTCCTTTAAGTCTGAACACAGTGTTCATCCCCCAAGCTCTTCCCTTATTGATTGATAACCTCATTGTTTCTCTCTTATGAGATTGCCTTTGGTGGAGGATTGAAGTGGTGGAGGCCTAGCTGGAAGGAACTTAGTTTCTCAGTGCCAACCCGTGTCGACATAGAAGTCTGTAATATTTTCACTTATGATGATCATTCATTAATAGAAATACTCTTTTCCCATCCAATTGATATCTTGCAAATATTTGAATTATTATTCCATGGGCGTATTTGTCATGTTTGTTAATGGATTATGCTATCGAATGTGCTAACATCATTTATTATCACCATATGCTTTCTTTTCTTGGTTGTTGAGGACTAGTTGCAGGTATATTGCTTTGGGTCAAGTGCTCAACAGTGGACTTCATCGAACATCTAGATGAGGTAGGCCTTTTATCTTGTCTTGCTAGCATATTTGTTTACATAACATACTTGAGAAGAGAGTTGATTTTTGCAGTCATTTCCATTTGTTGTGGTTTACCCTATCCATAGAGAGATTTTCCTCGTAACAACATCCTACTTGAGATAGTTCACAACAAAACAAAAAAACATGAAAGTTCTTCTCCCTTTCAAAATATTTTCCCTGAGGGCTTCTCAGTATTCATTAACGATGTATTTTCTCAAAACAAATTCTAGAGTGTATACAAAGCTTGAGGATCCTCTTTAAAGTGGGTCTCTTCACATATTGATACAGTTATTTCTAACTCCTTGATGTGACTTCTTGTATTCCCCAAAGAAATTGTTACAAAAGGATGCCTTTTGGATTCCTATCTAGGATTGTGACACATGTAGGGGTAAAAGAGAAAACTAAAGGTGGTTGGAAAAGGACAAAGTAGAGTGTAGTTAACAACAATTTAAAATTGTTGTTTTGTTCTTTTCATGGAGTAGCTGCCTATTTTTGTTCCACATTTCCAACTGATCATACAATGTTGAGATTTGGCGGAATGTTAATTCCTCAAGGGAAGCTACATGCATGTTCGTATTGTCCTTGAGGTTTTGTGCATACTTTGATAATGTATCCATGAATACTTGGACCATAATATAGAATTTGGTTGGTTGTATGAGATGTTGTTATATTAAGTCCATAGTTACCATGGTAGTTGACTCGATGACTTCGTGTTTGTGGCTTGTGTTGTCCTATATTTTTTCGATGAGTTCTTCCATTACGAGATTATTTCCAAGATATTATAACTGGGGAAGTTGACACCTCTTGATCAATTCTTCTGTTGCTTTATGTAATCGTGAACATATCACAATTGAGCTAGTTGTCTCTCTATTTTCCCTTTGTCCATCTTATTGACAACACTCCAACAAATAGAGATATGTTTTTATTTCCATGCTTGAAGGGAAAGGAAGTTTGATTGGTGCATTAGGGTTTTCTTCAATCCATCTGTCTATATTGTTTATGCCCTCCTATATAGTGTTCATCTCTATATTCTTAGCCTTTACTCTACTCTATTGATCAATGGTGGTGGTGGTTATTTCCTGGAACATGTGTAGGTGGGAATACATGTCAATGATATCATATTCTAGTTTTGTTTTGACCTTCTCTGTGTTGGCCTTGAAATTTTGGAAACTTCCCTCATCAGCCTTTACTTGTTGGAGTCGTTCCTCTAGTTCTTTGATCCTTTCCTCTTTCTCCAAGTTTTGCTAGGATAAATTGTGAATGTTATATTTTGTGGAATTCATGAAATCTAATCTAGTCGAGGCTATGGAGGCTGTATATTCACTGAGATTTCCCATTATGGGGTCCTTGTAAGAACTAAAATTGCGTTCCCCCTAGTCACCGACACTTTCTTCACTTGCTCTTGCACAATCCTTCCCAACAATTTTTCATATGTGAATTTCCTTAGGTCAGGTACTTCACTTGGTATGAATGGAGTACAAAGTCCCAAACCTATCCCATTGAATTGGTTATGTCTACTGGCACCCGCTGTTGATATCTTTGTAATATCGGTTTCCATCAGTTGAGCATCGTAGTTCCTTGTTTCAACGCCCTTCTTTTGTTTCTCTTCTTCAACTGCTTTCTCCATAGCTTCCTTAGCTACCCTTTTTGTTGCTTCTTCCAAAACTTCCTTTTCTTCTTCTTCTTTTTTGGAAGCTTATTTTTCTTTGGTCTCTGCCGCAACTGTTGCTACATTGGCTTTGGCCTTGGCTCTAGCCTCTTCAAAAATATTTCTTTTCTTCTCGATGTTGGAATATTGATAGGGGGGGTGAATCCGTATGAGCACTTTTTACAACTTTCAACCACAATATATAAACTTCAAATTTATTAGTAGTATATCATTTATGATTGCATTCAATATATATGGCTCTCGACACTCTGTGTCTTCAACCTCCGATCCTCAATACATCATCTCCTTAGTTACTCCTAGCTTTGGGGGCTAACATCTAGCTCGTACATTGGGACATGTGCTCGCCATATAGTGCATGAGAACCTCAACATATCCTAGTTAGACTTGTGTGTACACATACTAAAGAAAGATATTAGAGTATCGAGGGGTGGCCTGCTCACCCTTTATTCATAGAATCAAAGCTTCAAAATTTCAAAATTGATAACCATTCCTTAAAAATAAGATTTTACATTTAAAAAAAAATTGATATGGTTCAAGAAAATGCATCACAATCAATTATTCATAAATGCAAGAAAAAGGATATGTAAAACAAAGCATGAAAGAAAATGCAACTACACTACGATGAACACACAAATGGAAATGCAATAAAATAAATGACCTACCTACTTACTTGGGGCCTGTGGCCCGTGAAATCAAGTCCCGTAAGAGAAATAGGGTTTGAGGAGGGACCCATTGACTAGAAATGGAATCCTTGTCCCCTCGACAGTGGATAAGTAAAAATAATAATTCCCATATCTTTCTTTGATTTGGCAAGGCCCTAGCCACAAACTGTCAAACTTCTGATGTATTCTTGGTTTCTCCCTTCTCTTGTCCCACATTAGGACAAAATTTACTTCTTTAAAATCCCTTTTCCTTGCTTTGTGATCAAAGGGTTCTTTAAACTTATCTTGATTTCTTGCCATTTGATTGAAAACCATTCTTCTAGACTCATCCAATTCCATGAGTTGATCAATCCTTCCTTGTAATGCCTCTTTATTAGTAGTGAAATGTTGAGCTATCTGCAAAGCTCAAATCTCGAGATTTACATGTAACCTTGCTTCCATCCCATAAACTAATTCAAAAGGGGTTTTCCTGGTGGAAGTCTTGGTTGATGTACAATATACCCAAAGGGCGTATTTAATCTTTCCATCCCAACTCTTTTTGTTATCTCCAACAATGTTTTTTACAATGTTCATGATGTTCTTGTTATTGGTTTATGTGAGCATGTTTACATGGGGGTATTAGTTTGAGGAATATGACAAAATGATCTCGTAATTGAAACAAAACTCATTCAATGCTACTGAACTAAAATCCTTGGCATTATTAGTAGTAATCTTTCATCCAGATTATTTTTGGCATGAAATGAGAGCGGAGATATAATAAATAAATGTACAGAGATGTCTCAGATATTCAATAATATAACATAAATATATCATATATGAAACCATAAACATATAGATACTGTAATAAACAATTTTATCGAAATGTACAAAACTATAGAAATACAGAGTGAAAGACTCGCTAGAATGGTGGAATCTTATCTCTTAGAAGAGATGTGACAGCTACTCACATTCACAAGAACATGATTACAATGAGGCTCTCAAGGCCTTTTTATAATAAACATAAATTCCAAAACCCCAAACATCCAAAATTCTAACCCTAGGAGATGAAGCGCCAAAAGTAATGTGGGCCCCATTGGGGTAAGTTAGTACATTAACTTCCTAGGGTCGTAACTTTTGCATACTATCTCTATTTTAGGTGTGTAATATCTCATTGGAAAGGTATTTTCGAGAAATACACATTATTTTGTCAAACTCTAACTCCCTAAAGTTGACTATGGAAAGCCAGGAAAACACTGTTTAGAGCCCCAAAACAGCCCTGAAAGTACAGAAAGATGTATTGACATGAAAACTTCCAAAATAATCTAGTTGGAATAAGTGGGAAACCACCAATATCCATATGGATGTTGTGTAGGGCTTCAGGACAGCTCCGTATGTTGGATTACTAATANGGGGGGGGGAGGGAATCAGTAATGATAAACTATACCAATTATTAATCCTTTAAATGAAAATGTATATTCTCTTACTTATTCAATCATGTTCATATGTTCATCATCAATATCTTACTGTATCATAAGAATTAATATTCATCAATTCATAGTAAACAATAACAAACACATCCACACAATGCATAGTACACCGATATTTGTGTGGAAACCCAATGCAGGAGAAAACCACATAATGTTTTTCTTATATGTCAAGAATTACATTCAAGGAAGCACCGACTTCCAATTCTCTAGTTACAACTGGAAGGAGGCTCCGAACCCCTAGTTTCTCAGGCTACAAACTGAGGGAAGCTCCAACTCCCCAATTATCTGGCTACAACCAGATGGAGGCTACAACCCCCTATGTTATTTGGCTACAACCACCTATCCTTGCCCCATCCAACCACCCTGAAATATAAGTAGAATGATGGAAAAACTATCACACTATCACTATGAGATATACTGCTGTAAACCTGTACCATATACATTTTCTACCGCACTTTTTCATCCACGATTTTTCTGCCGCACATTTTCTGTCGCGATTTTTTTGCCACACTTTTTCTGCTGCACTTTTTCTGTCGTACTTTTTCTCTATCAATAATACCTGCCCAAATAACCTTTCAAAAAATAGATATCCAATGATATTCAATAGGTGTTAATGAGAGAGCCTTTCTCTCTTATTTATACTTACATGTAGCTTCCTCAAGGGGTTACCTTCTAACCAACTTAACCCACTTTCTTTCTTTTAGGGATAACCCACTTCTAACCACTTGTCCACTTAACTTAACCATTTTTTCCACTTAACTTAACAACTTTCCAAAAATAGTAAGTTCTCCACTCCTAGTTGCAACTAACTTTATTATTTAATTAATTTCGCTTGCAACCACTTTGACTTATGTAAACTCGCCACTTCTTGTTGCAAACACTTTATTATTTAAATAATTTCTCTTTGCAACCACTTTGACTACTTTATTATTTAAATAATTTATCTTTACTCACAACTTCTTGTTGCAACTAACTTTTTTATAATTAGTCAATTCATAACTTATTTTCCCTTAACTAACTTCTTGTTGCAACCACTTTATTATTTAATTTATTTTTGGTCGACCACTTTGACTATTCAATCTTCTCATCAAAACTACTTTACCATAATTACCAAACTCACAACTTCTTGTTGCAACTAATTTATTTTTAATTATTTTCTTAATGCAACAACTATACCCATGATTAACTCCTAGTTCCATCAATTTGACTAGTACACTTCTTCTAGGAGTTTCTAGAATAATTGACTTCTTTGACCTTCTAGGGGCTTCTAGATAACTCATGAGGGTTCTCCAACTTCATATGGCCATAACTCTCGAACCACGAGGAGTTATGTGACGTTCCACATATCACCAAAAATGGAATGACATATACTATCCATCTAGAATAGTCTTACCTATAAATTCACTTATCTTCATGCATTTATACCTCAAATGGACTCGGGTCCCTTACCCATGACTTTTGCTATAGGAATTCACTACCAGACTTTTCCAAGGGTTGACATCAATATACAATATCACTCTCCAAGGGTTGACATCAATGAAAACCAACAGTCCAGACCAAATTTCCATCAACCTAAGCCAATTCTGACAATATCCCCCTTTGGCATTGATGACAACACCAACATTGATGGAAATACTTAGTCATGATAACATTCATGATTATACTCCTCATCAATGTTTCTATCTCTCCCCCTTTGACATCAATGGAAAAGGGTATCTCCCTTTGGGGATGCTCCCCCCGACTGAACTCTCCCTGGGGATGCTCCCCCTATCTAATTTCCTTTTATATTTCTCTATGTTTCTAAGCCTATGATTAGTCTCTCTCCCTTCATATGAATAATATATCCCCCTTTGACAAAGGGTATCACTTTGATGCAACACTGAAGTCATATCGCTCATTCTTCCCTTATGACAATCACTCCCCTTGGAAACATGTCTTTGTGCTCTCTCTCCAAGCATCTAACTCTCTGTCCCGCATATGATGAATCTCTTCCCCTGGAATCATACAGTTAGATTTAGGGAAAAATAGAGAAAACAATAATACTTTTAAATTTTGTTCACTAGTATAAGTTTAGATCAACATATTTAAGCAAAGACATAAACATATATAAATATATAAAATTAAATTCTTAACATAAAAAAAAATTCTGAGTATAGAAAAAAAATCTTAGCTTACCTCTTAACCAATGAAGAATGTACCTGTCACATGTGTGGATGTAGTCCTCTTTTATATGCTCAGAAAATCAGTTTAGGGTTCATGGATCAAACCTCTAGGGTTTTGATCTCTATCATGAGGAGTGTTAGACAATTTGCTAAAGAGAGGACCACCCGTAAAAGGGACAACAAACCCTTCAAGAGGAAAGCAACAAAAAACACTTCAACAACAAATGGGACAACAAACCCTTCAACAACAAATGGGAAAACAAGGTATAAACACCCATAGGAGGGAAAACAAGGAGATAAACACCCACAGGAGGGACAGCAAGGAGATAAGAAGCCACCAGAGCCTCAACACGGTTAGTGACAACCAAGAATAATGGTCGTGACACCTTTACACAAGTCCATGGCTCCTTTATATAGGTCCGACAGCCAAGGGAGACACCGCCGATAAGTCTAGACAGTCAAGGAGAGGTCTGACACCTCTACACCATTAGAAAAAAAATGGATGAAGCTACCAGCCAACAAAAAGTCCAAGCAATTACCTCAGATATGAAATAGAGAATCCTCTAGAGGAGTTGCACCATCACCAAAAGAAAGATAACATGAGGTAGCCGCAGCAAATAGAAGAAGATGAGTGAGTGTGTGTTATTAAAATGAGAGGGGGAGGATTCCTTATATAGTTTATGAAGAAGGTTTAGGGTTAAAATAAAATAATTAAATAATGACAATCTAATTAATATAAATATTAATTAAAGGTCAAATAAGTCAAAGTGACTTATAAAAACCCAACACCACATAAAACAAGAAGGAAAACAAGACAATAATCAAGGGGAACTTTAAGACAAGGTCAAGGGGGTCCTCAATGGCAAAACATGTCCACATAAGTCTCATAATGGCTTATAAACTTTTATTATCACTACATAAGAGGGCACATCAACAATGTGGTCATGTCCATATTCTTAGCTTACTCCTAGGTCTCATGGACCATCCCAGGAGAGAGGACGAGGATCAGACATAATCACATCTTGGTATTTTACCAAGATCTACCTTGTCCAAGAATAGGTTGCCCCAAAACACATATGGGGGCCCTAGAACAAATCTAGGGTATTATCCACCAAGGTAAAAGACAAAGGATCAACCCATTCATTAAGAAAGGGTTCCTTGGAACACATCTAGGGGACCTAGAACACATCTAGGGACTTACATCAACCACCAAGGAACACATCCAAGGATCAATCCAAGCATCGGGTAAGGATTCCCTGGAACACATCCAGGGGCCCTAGAACACATCTAGGGACTTACTGTTTGGTCCTAGACCAAGAACCCTAGTTATATAATGGGGTACCTCACTAGGGTTTTTTTCCATGGCCCTCACTGCTTGGTCCCAAACCAAGAAACCCCAGGAGTGCACTAGGGGCCCTAGTCTTTAGCTAGGATCTTATGCCATCCTCCCAGAGAATGGCTCTTGCAACTACACTAATTTCAACACTCCCTCTTAGCAAGAGAGGCATTCTCAGCAACACCAAGTTTGTCTCTAAAGTATACAAACTTTTTCAAGGACAATGGCTTGGTCAAAATATCTGTGGTTTATTCTGTCGTCGGAACATACTGAATACTGAGAATGTTCTTCTATGCCAAGTCTCGAACATAGTGGTATCTCATTTCAATGTGTTTCAATCTATCATGAAACATCAGATTCTCAGAGAGATTTATACAACTCTGGTTATCACAGTGGATGACTGTGGGTTCCAGCTCAGTACTGAAAAAATATGAAAGTAGCTTTATGAGCCACACTGCTTCTTTGCTAGAAGCACTTGCAACAATGTATTCTTCTTCTGCAATGCTTTGGGCTATGGAGCCCTGTTTCTTGTTGGACCAGGAGATCATAGTTGAACCCAAACTGAAACAATATCCAGAAGTACTCTTCCAGTCCACTATACTACCCATCCAATCTGAATATGTATATCCATGAATCATTACACCTCCACTGGAAGTGTATCTAAGCCCATAGGCTATAGTCCCCCCGAACATATATGAGACTATATTTAACAACAACCATATGAATATGCTTTGGTTCACACATGAACTAGTTGAGGGAATTCACTACATAACAAATGTCTGGTTTGGTATGTACAATATACATCAAGAACCCAATGATCTGCCGATATATGGTGGGGTCTTCCGGATCTGAACCTGTATCTTGGTCTTGTAACTTCTTCATTTTAGAAATCATCGGTGTGGAAATGGACTTACACTCCAACATTCCAAATCTGTGGAGCACATCAACTGCATACTTTCTCCGTGAGGGAAATATCTCACTTGGTTTCTGCCACACCTCTAAGCCCAGAAAATAATGCATAAGACCTAAGTCTTTGATTCAAATTCTGCTGAAAGCTCCCTCTTAGTCTGTGCTATCAATTTTTCCTCTCCTGTAAGGAACATATCATCCACATATAATACTAAGATAACATAATGATTCTGTACAATCTTTATATAAAGATTGGGATCTGCTATACTCTTGGTGAACCCAAGACTCCATAGAAAACTGTCAATTCTTCCATACCAAGCTCTTTGAGCTCGCTTCAATCCATACAAGGATTTCTTGAGTTTGCAAACATGGTATTCTTTCCAATGGATCACGAACCCTCAGGATGTTTGATATAAACCACTCTCTCAACTTCACCATTAAGAAAAGTAGTCTTAACATCCATCTGGTGAAGTTTCCAACCAAAAACTGCAGCAAGAGAGATAATGATTCTCATGGAAGTATACCTGGAAACAGGAGAAAATATCTTGTCATAGTCAATTCCTTCTTTCTGAGAGAAGCCACGAGCCAAAAATCTAGCCTTGACTTTTTCAACACTGCCATCTGCTACATGCTTTATTTTGTAAATCCATTTGGAGGTTACCACTGATTTTCCATGAGGTCTTGGGACCACTGTCCATACATCATTATTTATAATTGAATCATACTCTTCTATCATTGCATCTTTCCACACTTTATGTTTGGAGGATTCTTCAAAGGTGTAAGATTCTGTGTCAATCAAAAGATTCAATTGGGCTATTAGGCTGGAGTACTTATCTAGTTTCTTGATTTCTCTGAAGGTTCCTTTAGGTGTTGCATGATTTTCTACTTCTTTTAGAATTTATTGGCACCATGATGGATTCATTTTAACAAGAGGTTTCTCTAAGGGAAACTTGATAGAATCCATTGAGGGATCCAATGAAGGCTCTATGGTCTCCTCCCTCTGCTCATCTGGAAGAGGTTAATCTAAAGGTTCTAGAGATGGAGCTTCCTGCTCCTCTGTATCACATGGAAGTTCTCTGGAATGGAGAAAAGTTGCTTCTTCATGAAAATTCACGTCTCTTATAACCTCAATGAACTTTTGACCTGTTACATAAATTATGTATGCCTTTGAGGTTTCACAGTATCCCAAAAAATTTCCTTTCTTTCTGGAGGGCTCTAACTTAGTCCTCTTTTCTTTTGGAATATGAATGTAGAATGGACTGCCAAAGATTCTCAAATGATCAACTGAAGGTTTCATACCGGTGAAGTCTTCTTCTGGAGTTTTCTCTTCAAGGAAATTATGAGGACACTGAATCTAGACTGCAGTGCTTGCAACTTCGGCCCAAAGAGATAAAGGTAGATTTTGATCATACATCATGGCTCTGGTTACATCACAGATCATTCTGTTCTTTCTTTCTGCAACCCCATTCTGCTGGGGATTATAAGGCACAATCAGCTCCCTCTTAATTCCTTAAGCCCGACAGAGTTCATCATACTTGTAGGAGTCAAATTCTTTTCCATTGTTTGTTCTAAAAACATGGATGTGTATACCTATATGATTCTCAACAAGATTCTTAAAATCTTGAAATTTGTTGAAATATTCATCTTTAATTTTCAAAAATCAATCCAAGTTTTACAAGAAAAATCATCAATAAAAATGATATAGTAAAGACAACCATTCATAGACGAAGCATTCATAGGTACACAAAGATCAGAATGAATAAGATCTAAAATGCCATTAGTTTTTCTATTGCTGTGAAGGTAAGAGTTCTTTCTATTCTTACCAAAAACACTATCATGATCAAATGAAAACATTGGCATACTTGTTACCATATTTTTCAAAACTAGGAGTGTTTTGTAGTTGAGATTTCCAAGCCTTATGTGCCAGAGCTTGCAGGGGTTTATCATATCGTGAGCTAATGATTGAACACCTTGACCAATGATTTTGTAAAGTCCACTCTCTCGAGTTATGATAGTCATGGAAGAGCTCAATGTTGGAAATGTTTAACAGGTAGCATATGCTTGTCATTGATGGCAAGTACAACAATGAAGATGGCATGAGTACAGGAAGAATGTAACAGACGGGCACCAGAAGTATTTTGGGAAGATGCTGCAGAGCAACCTCAATAAGATCAGAAGAGATAGTGCAGAGGATGTTTGGTATGTTTTACATGCAGCGTATGCTTGTCATTGATGGCAAGTACAACAACGATGATGGCTTGAGTACAATAGAGATGATCAATAGGCAAATAGAAGATAAGTCCAGGAAGATCGAATGATCGAAGGCAATGCAACATTGACAAAATGATCGAAGGCCCGAGAAGCATTTATGATCATTGGATCTCATTCAAAATTCCCAAAAGAACGAGGGCCATCAGATCAGAATATAGACAAGAAGAGCGCTGAACAGGAGGAAAGATCTCAGACGTTAGATCTGAGCGCAGGGTCCGACCACCGTTGGATCGAGGAGAACCTGCACAATCTTTAAAGTGAAAGGAGTAGAGGGCTCACAAAATCCTGAAAGAAGGAGGATCGTCCATCTTCAGGTAGGACACATGGGGATAGGTCGTTAGTTCGTTGACTGGAGAGTCAAAGGAACAATGTTCCCTAACCTCTCGAAATCATGATATCTGAAATCGTGATCTAATCTCAGCTGTCAAATTAAGGTTGAATCTGGACCGTTGATCCCAGTCCATGTCGGAGTTTCGAGGATCGCGAGTTAAACATGTCAAAGATTATTAACATCAGGAATCCCAAAATTGTGATATGCGATATTACGATTTAATCGCAGCCGTCAGATAAAGAAAAGATCTGGACCGTCGATCTGACTCACGTCAGCAAACCACGTCAGCTAGGAACACATGGCACAACCAGGTAATGACAAGTGTCAGACTGATTCAACATTTCAAGCACATGTAAGTAACGAATCAGGGTGACACGTGGTAGGTGTTCGACACGTGTGACGTCAGTAGGTTTACACCCTTTCGGAGTTTCGTGGATCGGGAGTTGGAAGCATCAAAAACATTCACCTCAGGAATGTCGAAATCGCGATATGCGAATTCACGAAAAGATCTTGACCGTCAGATCACCAAGGAATGTGGATCGTTGATCAAGCATGAAGAAGGCCTGTGAAGTGTCGAAATCATGACAAGATCTGAACCATTGGGTCCATAGGACACGTGGCAAAAGATCGTCATGTCGCTGACTGGAAAGTCAAAGTAACGGGGTTTGATCTTAGCCATCAGATCGAGATTTGATCTTAGCCATCAGATCAAGGTTTGATCCTCACCGTTGATCCGACTCCATCTCGGAGTCTCGGCTACCGTGACTTGGAGTGATGAGACCCTTCATCACAGGAACTACGAGATGCAAATTCATGAAGAGATCAGGACCGTCAAATCACCAAGAACGAGGACCGTTGATCTGAGCTCCATCTCGGAGTCTCGCCTATCGCGACTTGGAGTGATGAGAATCTCCATCTTAGGAACAACGAAATTGGAAATCGTGAAAGCACCTTATGAATAAGGTTGTGGCCATAGCCCTTGGTCACAAGAAGGGAAGGAGTCGGTCCAGATAAGCTCTGCTTTAGGGTTTCAGAGATCGCGACTTGGAGAGTCGAGATGCCTCATCTCCAGATTCACGAAATTCAAATTCGTGAAAAGCACTTTAAGCATAAGCGCTTGGTTATGACCATAGCCATATTGGGGAAGGAGCTAGTCCAGAAAAGTTCTGTATCAGAAATTTGGAGATCGTGAAATGAAGTGTCAAGAAACTCAACACAGATTCTAGCCATCCAGATTAGCTCACTACTTATCCAACGGTGCAGATGAATTTGAACAATATCGGAGGGCTACTGATGCACGATGCAATGAAAATGCCAGAAACCATTGATGATGTCTGATAGAGAATTCAAAGAGACCTATGTGTGATCACCAGAGGAGATGAGGAGTCTCCAAGCTTCGTCCAGTGAAGGAAGAATATTCTTAGAAGGGATTGACAGATGGATGAGTGTTGAAGTCTGTAACTGAAACAGAGAAGGTGAGCTCGACTTTCACAGAGAAGACGAAGAGTCTCAACTACCAGAGAGAAAAAGGAATCTCGAAATAACACCTAATGATGATAGACACAGGGGTTGAACTGCCAGAGAAGTTGAAGATTCATGATGATGATCACGCAGAGCACTTGAGAGGTGGAGGATATTGGCGCGGTATGAGCATGCATAGGAATGGCGAATATTGCATGCACAAGATGCACAGAAGCTATATATACACCGTACAAAGAAGAGAAGCGGTTGGTGTTGCTGTTGGAGATTGTTGTGGTTGTTGTTGGTGAAGGTGATTCATGTGTGAAGAAGGAGGAAAGTGCAGCAGCTGAATTGCACAAAAGAGGAAATGTGCAGTGAATGGACATGGCGCACCGAGCATAAAAAGCAGAAGAACAGATAGCACAAGCAATGTGTGCAGAAAGGTGATGAGGCAGACAGAGCAACGAAATGCAGCAGAACAGTGATGAGTCTGGTAAGCCATTGTTGAACATCATATCACTGTAATAAGTTTCAGTAGCAAAGATTTATATTTCAGGGTGGAAGGGAGGTG
>ML797510.1:56804-136291 GCA_009831015.1 Picea engelmannii
TGATATAAAGACTTTGTCTTTTGATCAACTTCTAGGAACGTTGACTGCATATGAAATGAGGATAGTTACAGATAAAACCACCTCTAGAGAAGCATCATTTAAAGCAAATAAGAATGAGGATTGTGAGCCTGATGAAATTGAAGAAAAAATCATGAGAAGATTAAAGAAAGGACCAGGCAAGTACCAAGGTAAGATGCCCTTCAAATGTTTCAACTATGGTAAGATAGGTCATTTTAAAAATAAATGTCCACACAAGAAACATGATCAAAACTCTAAAGATGAAGAGAAGCACAAATCAAGAAGATTTGATAAGAAGAAGAGTTTATGTGTAAACAATGATGACTCCTCAGAAGACACCGATAGTGATTCTTCATGTGAAGATAAAGTAAATGACTTCATGCTTATGGCCAAAGATGATTATGATAATGAAAGAATAGTCAGTGATGAGAATCATGAAGAAGCTGTGGTTGATATGGAAGGAGAACTGATCAGTGCACTGGAAGAGATTGATAGACTCAGAATTAAGAACATAAAGAAAAAACAATTGCTGATACAGTTTGAGAAAGACAGTAAATAGCCTGATGAAGAATTTGCCCTGCTGAAAGTGGAATTAGAAGAGGCAAGGAAAATCGAGGATATTCTGAAACATTAGCTATCAGAAAAGAGGGCAAGATCTGATGCCCTGGAAGAATAAGTAGTGAAAACTAGGAAAGAGATGGAGAAGTTTCAAACCTTGTATCATTAGAATCTGTCTAGTATCAAAGCCTCAAAAGAATTAGCCACCATTCTGAATCAGCAAAGGAATCCAAAGTTGAAAACGGGTTTGGGTTATGAAGAGGGATCAAGTAGTGGTCAGCCAAGAAACAAAGAACCCATCAAGTTTGTCAAAGCTAGTGTTCATGTCAAATCGACAACCAATGACAACAACAAACCTGCAGAGACAAAGGAAGACCATCAGCCGCCCAGGACAAGTAAAGAAAAAGGTGTTAGGACTGAATCTGTAGAAAAAATAAATAATCCACTCCCTGCTCAAAGACATCATCAACATGAAAGAAATCGATTTTCTCAAAGAAGAAAACCATTTTCCAGGTACAAAGAATTTTTCTATGGATATTGTTTCTATTGTTCTAACTTTGGTCACAAAGCTGTAAATTGTTCCCTAAGACTTAGACATGAGAAATTAAGATTTCCAAGGAATAAATATCTGCCATAACAAAGAATGATACAGCAAAGTAACAAACCATCACAGATTGCAAATTGCCAAATTAAGTCTAGAGACATGCAACTTAGGAGGTCAAGGATTAATAAACAATCAATGAGTAGACAACGCTGCAACAATGACTTTGGCCTATTGAACAATGATATTGAATGCTATAATTGTCACAACTTTGGCTGCAAAGCTACAAACTTCCATCTCAAGAATTACAAAGAAGATCCAAGGATAAAGTTCTTAGAGAGAAAGACCAGCACATGGAAGAGGAAAGATAGTGAAAAATGTGGTCAAGCACTTTCAACTCAAAAACAAAAGGCCTCTGGAAATATAGACAGTGGATGTTCCAAGCACATGAATGGAGACAAGGATAAGCTATTGTCCATAAGTAAAAGCAAAACAGGAAAAGTGACCCTTGAAAATGATGAACCAGGTAAAATCAAGGATAGAGGGATGATGAGTTTGAGTAATGACAAAGGAGATGCCCAGTACGTTCTGCTTGTGGAGGATCTGAAACATAATTTGCTCAGTACAAGTCAAAAATGTGACAGAGGTAGTGAAGAGGTATTCACATCCAAAGAATGTAAGGTAAAGGTAAACTCAGGACAAGTGGTGAATAAAGGCATAAGGACAATTAATGATGTTGAAATTGAATCCTCCCCTGCAAGTAAAGAAGAAGATTCAAATACAATAAAATCATGTTCAGTTAGCATTTGCCCCATGGTTGAAGTAGGAGAAGAGCCATGTCTTAAGATGGAGGCAGAAGTCTTGAAGGTTGAGAAGGAAAACACCCAACACAAGTTCTTAAACAGCTCCATGACCCTGGATAAGATCTTGGATAGCCAGAGATCACCAAATGACAAATCTGGTATTGGATACAACAAGGAAGAAATTAGTACTCCTAAGAAACCTGATACAGGTCCTCTGTCTGTGAAAAAGAAAAGAAGGTATGAGAGTGGTTGTAGAATCTTTTTCTTATGATTGAATATGGTTATAAAATCCTTGGATGGTATGCATCATGAAAGAAAAATGAAAATTGCAATGATAGAGATCGATGAGAATCAATAAGGAGATCCAAGGGTTGTTTAAAAACTACGAGCTACAAATACGCAGTGTGTCAATAGGATAGCAACTCTTCAACAACAACATTTTGTTTTACAAAATGATTCACATGACATCCTGTAAAGATAACAAAAGGAAATACCTTGTTAGGGAAAGGTAACCGTTTAGAAACAAAGGAGGAAAATATAGTCAGAAGCAGAGAGATAACAGTGACAGGGGGAGTCATCTACTCATGAGAAGAAAAGGTTGATGAAGGAGTCCTAGTAAGAGAGGTGGGAATTTTTGAGTCTTCCACAGAGGATACAACGGAAGCTGAAGATGAACAAGTCCAAGAATCAGAAAGAGCTCTAGTTTAGATACAAATATTCTGCAGGCCTCAAATGAGAGAGTCCATCCCGTCAAGGGGAGTTTGCATTGATTTAATATCTGATACCTTCTAAAATACTGCAACGGCTCAGGGGGAGCATGTTCTCTTTGACATTGATGTCAAAGGGGGAGAAAAGAATCTGGGTGCCTTTGTTTCCATCAATGCCAAAGGGGGATATTGTTGGAAATGTTTAACAGGTAGCATATGCTTATCATTGATGGAAAGTACAACAATGAAGATGGAATGAGTACAGGAAGAATGTAACAGACGGACACCGAAAGTATTTTGGGAAGATGCTACAGAGCAACCTCGATAAGATCAGAAGAGATAATGCAGAGGATGTTTGGTATGTTTTACACATAGCGTATGCTTTTCATTGATGGCAAGTACAGCAACGATGATGGCTTGAGTACAGCAACGATGATCAACAGGCAAATAGAAGATAAGTCCAGGAAGATCGAATGATCGAAGGCAATGCAACATTGAAAAAATGATCGAAGGCCCGAGAAGCATTTCTGATCGTTGGATCTCATTCAAAATTCCCGAAAGAACGAGGGCCATCAGATCAGAATATAGACAAGAAGAGCATTGAACAGGAGGACAGATCTCAGATGTTAGATCTGAGTGCAGGGTCCGACCACCGTTGGATCGAGGAGAACCTACACGATCTTTAAAGTGCAAGGAGTAGAGGGCTCACAAAATCCCGAAAGAAGGAGGACCATCCATCTTCAGGAAGGACACGTGGGGATAGATCGTCAATTCGCTGACTGGAGAGTCAAAGGAACGATGTTCCCTAACCTCTCGAAATCGCGATCTAATCTCAGCCATCAAATTAAGGTTGAATCTAGATCGTTGATCCCAGTCCATGTTGGAGTTTCGAGGATCGCGAGTTAAACATGTCAAAGATTATTAACATCAGGAATCCCGAAATCGCGATATGCGATATTACGATTTAATCGCAGCCGTTAGATCAAGATAAGAGCTGGACTGTCGATCCGACTCACATTAGCAAACCACGTCAGCTAGGAACACGTGGCACAACCAGGTAATGAAAAGTGTCAGACTGATTCAACATTTCAAGCACATGTAAGTAACGAATCAGGGTGACACGTGGCAGGTGTTCGACACGTGTGACGTCAGTAGGTTTACACCCTTTCGAAGTTTCATGGATCGGGAGTTGGAAGCATAAAAAACATTCACCACAGGAATGTCGAAATCGCGATATGTGAATTCACGAAAAGATCTTGACCGTCAAATCACCAAGGAATGTGGACCGTTGATCAAGCATGAAGAAGGCCTGTGAAGTGTCGAAATCACGACAAGATCTGAACCATTGGGTCCATAGGACACGTGGCGAAAGATCATCATGTCGCTGACTGGAAAGTCAAAGGAATAGGGTTTGATCTTAGCCATCAGATCGAGATTTTATCTTAGCCATCAGATCAAGGTTTGATCTTAACCGTTGATCCAACTCCATCTTGGAGTCTCGACTATCGTGACTTGGAGTGATGAGACCCTTCATCACAGGAACTGCGAGATGTGAATTCACAAAGAGATCAGGACCGTCAGATCACCAAGAACGAGGACAGTTGATCTGAGCTCCATCTCAGAGTCTCACCTATCGCGACTTGGAGTGACGAGAATCTCCATCTTAGGAACAATGAAATTTGAAATCGCGAAAGCGCCTTATGCATAAGGTTGTGGCCACAGCCCTTGGTCACAAGAAGGGAAGGAGTCAGTCCAGATAAGCTCCGTTTCGGGGTTTCGGAGATCGCGACTTGGAGAGTCGAGATGCCTCATCTCCAGATTCATGAAACGCGAATTCGCGAAAAGCACTTTAAGCATAAGCGCTTGGTTATGACCATAGCCATATTGGGGAAGGAGTTAGTGCAGAAAAGTTATGTATCAGAACTTCGGAGATCGCGAAATGAAGTGTCGAGACACTCAGCACAGATTCTGGCCGTCCAAATTTGCTCGCTTCTTATCCAACGGTGCAGATGAATTTGAACAAGATCGGAGGGCTACTGATGCACGACGCAGTGAAACTGCCAGAAACCATTGATGACGTCTGATAGAGAATTTGAAGAGACTTCTGTGTGATCGCCAGAGGAGATGAAGAGTCTCCAATCTTCGTCCAGTGAAGGAAGACTATTCTTAGAAGGGATTGACAGATGGATGATCGTTGAAGTCTGTAACTGAAACAAAGAAGGTGAACTCGACTTTCACAGAGAAGATGAAGAGTCTCAACTGCCAGAAAGAAAAAGGAATCTCGGCATAACACCTAGTGATGATAGACACAGGGGTTGAACTGCCAGAGAAGTTGAAGAGTCACGATGATGATCACGTAGAGCACTCGAGAGGTGGAGGAGATTGGTGTGGTATGAGCATGCAGAGGAATGGCGAATATTGCATGCACAAGATGCAAAGAAGCTATATATACACCATACAAAGAAGAGAAGCGGTTGTTGTTGCTGTTGAAGATTGTTGTGGTTGTTGTTGGTGAAGGTGATTCATGTGTGAAGAAGGAGGAGAGTGCAGTAGCTGAATTGCACAGAAGAGGAACTGTGCAGTGAATGGACATGGCGCACTGAGCATAAAAAGAAGAAGAATAGACAACGCAAGAAATGTGTGAAGAAAGGCGATGAGGCAGATAGAGAAATGAAATGCAACAGAACAGTGATGAGTCTGGTAAGCCATTGTTGAACATCATATCACTGTAATAAGTTTCAATAGCAAAGATTTATATTTCAGGGTGGAAGGGAGGTGCTAGGGAGGAATGTTGTCCTCATAGGTTCAAGTGGGTTCTTGAACACAGGGAGTTGTATCTTCCATCTGGTTGTAGCCAGAGAAACCAGGGTGGTAGGGTGGTGCAAGGGAGAACTCTTGTTCTCTGTTATACAGGTTGGTGCCTGTATGATTGGAAGTTGGTGCTTCCATCCAGTTGGTGCTGGAAACACTCAGGGAGTTGGTGCTTCCTTCTAGTTGGTGCTAGAGAAACCAGGGAGTTGGTGCTTCCTTCTAGTTGGTGGTAGAGAAACCAGGGAGTTGGTGCCTCCTTCTAGTTGGTGCTAGAGAAACCAGGGAGTTGGTGCTTCCTTCTAGTGGGTGCTAGAGAAAACAGAGAGTTGGTGCTCTCAGCAAGTAGCATCTTGCAAAATAGAGGTTGTAGCCGCATTATGAGTTGGTGCTCATATGTATGATAATGTAAAGAATGTAACTATTACTTATCATATAAAGAAAAAGAGATTTTTACCCTTTATGGGTTTCCTTAGGAAATATTTGTCTTTGTGTATCACATGTGTGTGACTGATACTGAATGTGCCTTTTTTTATTTCACTGCATTATTGTGATCATCATTGAGTGCCTTGTAAAGATTTTAAAAAGAAGCATAATTGTTTAAGCATAGTAACAATTGATTCACCCCCCCCCCCCNCAAATCCCCATTTGAGGGCCACATGAGAGCCTTCCCTTTGGAGAAATCCATTGAGTACCCTTTTCCTTCTAACACTGCAACTGTGATGAGATTTTTCTTTAATCCAGGAACATAAAGAATTTCATCAATATGAAATACATTACCTGTTTGAAGTTGAAATGATGTTGATCCAAACCCTTTGATGTCATAGGTACCATCATCACCCAGTTCTACCTTTACATTGAACTTGTTATCCCGATAGTTTACAAGATTCTGTTTGAATCATGTCATGTGTTTGGAGGCCCCGTTGTCCATTGACCAAACATCCTCTGACTTGGTTATAGTGCCATAGAGGGCTGAGATGAGATAATATTCTCGATGTTGTTCTTGTTCTTTGGTGGCATACCTAGTTTTTCTTCTTTGAGGTTCCTTTTGAGGCTCTTATTCTTCAGTGGCAACTGAGGCATGGAACCTACCTTTTATTCTCCACAGTGAGGGAGGGTTCCTACAATATTTTCCATAATGTCCTAGCCTTTTACAGTTAAAGCATCTTACTTTAGATAAATGAGAATGAAATTGAGATAGCTTACCTTGTGGTTTCTTACCTTTTCCTTTGTGTTGGGGAAACTTCTTCCATCTCTTGGATTTAACTGAAAAGGAATGGTCTCTTATAGTTGAGTGCTCATTTCTACTTTTGAGTCTTCACTCTTCTTCTAAGCAATCATGCCATAATATTTCAAAGTTAGGTTGAACTTCTCTTCCATTGACCGAAGCGAGAAAAAATTCCCATGACTCAGGGAGTTCATCAACTGCAGTTTGTACAAGGTCTTCATCATCCAAAACAACTCCAATTGTTGTAAGTTGTTCTCTGGTTTGAGAAATCTTTGAAAATAAAACAACGATGGTTTCATCCTTTCCCATCTTTAATGTACGTAGTTGTTTCTTCAATATTCTCTTCTGAGTTGGAGCCTTCTTTTCATAAATATTTGCTAGGGCATCAAATCATTCTTTGGCAGTCCTTATATGACCAATGAGGGGCATAATGTTGTCCTTAACCGAGTCAAATATGATTCTTTTGGCTTTGGACTGCCTCTTCTTATATGCTTCCTTGCCTGTATTTGAAGTGGGTTCTTCTATTACCCTGGTAACTAGCTCATTGAAGTCTCCCTCTTCTAGTATGTTGAGTACCCTAGATTTCCAAGCATTGAAGTTGGAGGCCCCTTCAAGCCTATCTTCTTCTTTGACTAAAGATGAGGCCATGTTGAATTCTGCATCAGATTATGAAATGGATTTATCACTGATCTGCAAAACAAACCCTAAGAAGTGGATCTACCCAGGCTCAAGTCTGCAACTCTTGAGATATTTTCACACCCTAAGCTCTGACACCATGTTATATTTAGGGAAAAATAGAGAAAACAATAATACTTTTAAATTATGTTCACTAGTATAAGTTTATATCAACTTATTTAAGAAAAGACATAAATAGATTTGAATATATAAAATTAAATTCTGGACATAAACAAAATTTTTAAGTACAAAAAATGAACCTTAGCTTACCTCTTAGCCAATGGAGAATGTACCTATCACATGTGTGGATGTAGTCCTCTTTTATATGCTCAAAAAATCAGTTTAATGGTCATGGATCAAACCTCTAGGGTTTTGATCTCTATCTTGAGGAGTGGTAGAAATTTTTCCAAAGAGAGGACCACCAGTAAAAGGGACAACAAACCCTTCAAGAGGAAAGAAACAAAAAAACCTTCAAAAACAAATGGGACAACAAACCCTTCAACAACAAATGGGACAACAAACCCCTCAACAACAAATGGGACAAAAAACCATTCAACAACAAATCGGACAGTAAGGTATAAACACATATAGGAGGGACAATAAGGAGATAAACACCCACAGGAGGGACAACAAGGAGATAAGAAGCCACCGGAGCCTCAACACAGTCAGTGACGACCAAGAAGAAGGGCCACAGAAACTTTACACAGTCCATGGGTCCTTTATATAGGTCCAACATCCAAGGGAGACACAACCAGTAAGTCTAGATATTCAAGGAGAGGTCTGACACCTCTACACCAGCAGACAAAAATGGATGAAGCTCCCAGCCAACAAAAATTCCAAGCAATTACCTTAGATTTGAAACAGATAATCCTCTAGAGGAGCCACGCCATCACCAAAAGAAAGATAACCTGAGGTAGCCACAACAAATAGAATAAGAGGAGTGAGTGTGTGTGATTAAAATGAGAGGGGGAGGGTTCCTTATATAGTTTATGAATAAGGGTTAGGGTTAAAATAAAACAATAAAATAATGACAATTTAATTAATATAAATATTAATTAAATGTCAGATAAGTCAAAGTGACTTAAAAAAACCCAACACCACATAAAACAAGAAGGAAAACAAGACAATAAGAAACGGGATATTTAAGATAAGGTCAAGGGGGTCCTAAATGGAAAAACATGTCCACATAAGTCTCATAATGGCTTATAAAATTTTATCATCACTGCATAAGAGGGCACATCAACAATGTGGTCATGTTCATCTTCTTAGCTTACTCCTAGGTCTCATGGACCATCCCGGGAGAGAGGGCGAGGATCACACATCATTACATCTTGGTATTTCACCAAGATCTACCTGGTCCAAGACCAAGTTTCCCTAGAACACATCTGGGGGCCCTAGAACACATCTAGGGTCTTATCCACCAAGGTACAAGACTAAGGATCAACCCATTCATTAAGAAAGGGTTCCCTAGAACACATCTAGGGAGTTACATCAACCACCAAGGAACACATCCAAGGATCAATCCTAGCACCGGGAAAGGATTCCCTGGAACAAATCCAGGGGCCCTATAACACATCTAGGGACTTACTGTTTCTTCCTAGACCAAGAACCCAGTCATATACTGGGGGGCCTCACTAGGGTCTTTTTCCATGGCTCTCACTGCTTGGTCCCAAACCAAGAAACCCTAGGAGTGCATTGGGGGCCCTAGTCCTCAGCTAGGGTCTTATGCCATCCTCGTGGAGAATGGCTCTTGCAGCTACACTAATTTCAACACATACCTCTATTCTTACCTCTCTGTTTGACAACTTCTCTAAATGATATTTCTACCTATCCTTTTGGTTTTGTTTCTCTCTCTTGAATTCTCTGCAAGATGTTGTGTAGAAAAAATATAAGTCTTCTTGTACCCACTTCCTTTTGTAGTTGTTGTGCATTGGTGCTTCCTTGTGTAATCAAGTGACATATATGAAAATAATTCAAAAATAAGCTTTCGAATATTATTGTGTAATTATCATCCATTATGATAATGTTCCTTTGTCTCTGAACCACTCTCTGAACTAATATATAAATCCATGCTCTCATCCACTGTCATATATCTGTCCAAACCTGCTAAGTGTTCTTACAAATCCATCTCTGTCCATACTATCCAAGAATATTCTACACAACTATCCATAATGATGAACCATCTGTCACTGTACTATCATGAAGTCTTCACTACTACAACTGATTAATCTATCATATTGTACTTCTGCTAACTGACTTCTCTGAATCTGTCCACTCAAACTCTGCAAGCTGCTTGAAGGATGGTTCTTTGGTCTGTCTCAGATACTGCATAGACTCCCCATGTATAATATTGATATTACCTAGGATTATCTAAGACGGATGGCTCAAAAAAGTTATTGCTCGGATGTAGAGTCATCATCATCTTCATCGATAGATTCATCATCTCTATGAAATTTGACTTCTTTCTTTCTGTCCATGGATTCATATTTCACTACAATACCTGAAAGTATAATCTCTTGAACCTGTTCCTCATTTATTTGTCCTCCTTTTATTTCATTTCCTTTAAAACCTTTATGTATCTAACATCTTCATTTTTCTTTGTAGATTTGTCTTCATCTCATTTTATTTCCAATCTTGCGATCTATGGGACCTAGTATTTGTAAACTTTGTCTTCCTATTTTCTTATCCATACTTTCTTATATATGGTATCAGTGTTCTCTTTCATGGAAGTATCGATAATGCTTCTACAAGAACGAGTTATGTGTCCATAGTTATGACATTTGTAACATTCAATGTTATGTGGGGCCAAATAAGCATTAATTTTCTTTTATAATCCCTGTAATCTGCAACCTTATGTCCAAAGTTAGTACAAGAAAAAAAATCACCATAAAAGAAATTTACATACCTAGGAATGAATGATATTCTTTGTGGTGTAGTCCTTTTGAATTTCTGTCTTGATTGATCATGATCGTGATTGAAGCTTCTTTGTGGCTTGAACATGGATGGTCTTCTTGAAGATGTATCTTTATTAGTTTTCTTAGATTTTGGTTGACCATGATTCCTTCCTTTGAGTACTTCTTCATAACTCTTTCTCTTTTCTTCATTCTTCTTTTCTAGCAACCTAGAGTGCTTCTCTTCATTCTCTACCGCTGATGTAAATGTTTTTGTCTCTTCAATATTCTTGTTGAGCTTGACGACTTTGACTCTTAGTGTGACAACTTCTTCTTCAAGATTCTCAACCTCTTCTTCTTTCTTCATTATCTCAGACTTCGTGACTTCTTCTTTTCTCTTTTCTTCTTCAAGTTGGATTTTCAATGTAATTATTTCTTCTTGGAGTCTTCTCTCTTCTTGACCAAATTATTCTTCAAGCTAGTTTAATTCATCATTTATTTCCTTGAGATGATCTATCAATATCTTTTCTCTCTTTTCTGCTTCTTCCTTTTGTGCTGCTATGTTGGCTTCCAAACACTGCTTTTGACTCTTGAATGTTTCTTCAATTTATTTGGCTTCTTTAAACTGATCCTATAGACCTGTAATAATATGATGTACTTCTTCTTATATTTGAGGAATTTTCTTTAGCTTAATCAATTCTTCCTTGAGGAGCTGGTTTTCCTTCTTTTCTTTTCTTAATTGAGTGAAATCATAGTTAAAGATTTCTTCAATATCAACTTCACTCTCTTCTTCCTCTAAGTTTGTCTAACATGATGAACATATTTCTTCTTGTTATGTACCTACATCTTCTTTGGCATTCTCTAAATCTATAATGGGAGAAAAATATGTATTATGTAGCTTATCCCAAATTTCTTTAGCCGATGAACACTATCCCACTTTGTCCTTTATTGAATCAGGTAATCCTTCCAAGATAAAATCCAATGATATTTTTTTGCTCCTTTTCAATTCCTTCTTGGCTGCAGTTTTTGGTTTCTTTGTAGCATTGTATCCTGTAACAACTAAGTTCCAAACATCATACCCCTATTCCTGTAAAACAAATTTCATTCTGTTGCTCCACATCTCATACTCTAGACCATTCTGACCATCAAACTATGGTATTCTATTTCTATACAAATTGTTTCTCTCCATGATCTTCCTTCCAGTGGTTAAACTATTTTCGTGAAGGACCTGCTCTAATACCAATTGTTGGATTACTGAGAAGGAGGGTGTGAATCAGTAATGATAAATTATACCAATTATTAATCCTTTAAACCACGATGTATATTATTTTACTTATTCAACCATGTTCAACTGTTCATCATCAATATCTTACTGTATCATAAGCATTAACATTCATCAGTGCATAATAAACAATAACAAACACATCCACACAATGCACAATACACCGATATTTACGTGGAAACTCAATGAAGGATAAAACCACAGTATGATTTTATTATATATCAAGAATTACATTCAAGGAAGCACCAACTTCCAATTCTCCAGCTACAACTAGAAGGAGGCTCTGACCCACTAGTTTCTCATCCTACAACATGAAGGAATCTTAAAATCCCCAATTATTTGGCTACAACCAGAAGGAGGCTACAACCCCCTTTGTTCTTCGGCTACAACTGGAAGGTGGCTACAACCACCTATCCTTTCCCCATCCAACTGCCCTAAAATATAAGTAGAATGATGGAACCACTGTCACACTGTCATTGTGAGATATACTATTGTAAACCTATACCAATCTATGTCACTGACCTATAATCAACCTGTGCCATTGTCTTGTAACCAACCTGTACCTATGCCTTTCCTCTACCAGAAAAACTAAATACACCAACAACATGTACCAATACTCTCCTCAATATATCATATCTGATAACATAGATCTCATACCCAAAATAATAATAATATCACTCAAATCATGTGCCAACAATGCACATCAATCATGCATCAACCATGTACATCAACACTATACAAAGATAAACAAAAACATGTACCATTCATGTATCAACAACAAATCAAACTATGCCTCAACAAGATGTATCAAGATCACCATGTACTTCAAGTATGTATCTCATCCATGTACCCAATCATATACCTTTACCATATACCAATAACATACACCAAGATAACCAACAAGATACCTCTAGCAATGCACCACACTCTCCATAAATCAAATACCATAAATCCTCAAATCAACCATGTGCCACAACCTCACTATTATACAACCTCTATATGTACCAATAACTTCAGCAACATACCTCAACAAAAATCCCTCAAACATGAACCCATACTAAACTTTAGTAGGTCTGCCTCATATCAACTCTACAATAAGCCCTAAACTTCCAAGAGGGAATCCAACAGATTTACAAGGAAAACCCTCAACCAGATTCATAGATTCAACACTACACATATGATAACCATACCTTTTTCTTCTTGTAGCATTCTGCTACCGCGATTCTGTTGTTGCCGTGATTTTTCTGCCGCACTTTTTCTACCATGGTTGTTTTGCCGTGATTTTTCTGTCGTTCTTTTTCTACCGTGGTTTTTCTACCGCAATTTTTCTGTCGTGATTTTTCTACCGTGATTTTTATGCTGCACTTTTCGTGCCATGATTTTTCTGCCACACTTTTTCTTCCGTGATTTTTTTGTTGTTATTTTTCTCTGTCAATAATACCTACCCAAATAACCTTTCATAAAATAGATATTCAATGATATTCAATAGGTGCTAATGGCGGAGTATTTCTCTCTTATTTATACTTCCATGTAGCTTCCTCAAGGGGTCACCTTCTAACCAACTTAACCCACATTCCTTCTTTTAGGGCTAACCCACTTCTAACCACTTGTCCACTTAACTTAACCACTTTCCACAAATAATATGTTCTCCACTCCTAGTTGCATCTAACTTTATTATTTAATTAATTTCTTTTGAAACCACTTTGACTTATCCATACACTTCGACTTAATTTCTTTTGCAATCACTATGACTAGTACACTTCTTCTAGGAGCTTCTAGAATAATTGACTTCTTTGACCTTCTAGGGGATTCTAGATAACTCATGAGGGTTCTCCAACTTCATATGGCCATAACTCTCTACCCATGAGGATTTATGTGATGTTCCAGATATCACTGGAAATGGAATGGCATATACTATCCATCTAGAATAGTATTACCTATAAATTCACTTATCTTCATGCCTTTATACATCAAACAGACTCGGTTCCCTTACCCATGTCTTTGTGCTACCGAAATTCGCTATCAGACTTCTCCAAGGGTTGAAATCAATCACTAAGGGTTGAAATCAATATACAATATCACTCTCCAAGGGTTGGCATCAATGAAAACCAACAATCCAGCCCAATTGTCCATCAACCTAAGCCAATTGTCTGACACGATAACTGTAGAACCCACAATTACAAAGAAATGTCCTCATTACAGAGAAACGTACTGAACTGAAAAATGTCAAGATGAGCCAGTTGGAATTTGGAATATGTGGGTGGCCACCAATATCCCCCTGGATCAATCTTGGTAGGAACAAAAAACCTAGTAATTATCCTTTATTCAAGGAAGTTCATTACCACTTCTTCTATTTCCCTCTTGGCTGGGATGGCTTCCACCCATTGAATGAAATATTTTTTAGCAATTAAAACCCATCGAAAACCATTACTATAATTGTCCTTAAATTCACCAATAAAATCCAACCCTCATTGTAGAAAAGGTGCCTCAATCACCACTGGTTTCAAAGGAAGGGAAGGTAGTCATTGTTTTCCTGAAAAAAATTGTCATGAGTGACAAGATATGACATATTGGTGCATGTCGAAAAATATAGTGGGCCAATAGTAACATGCCCTCAATATTTTATGAGTCGTGGTATGTGTAAGACAACCAACCCCGTAAATACCTTTTTAAGGGATGGGGTATTAAATTTTTACTTTTCCTCGACCATCTTAAAGCCTCATCTAGAGGGTTCCATCGTCTTCTACTCATAAATAAATTTCCAACGTCTATAACCATGATCAAAATTGAGCTCTGGATTAGAAGTTACAGCTTCCCAAAGTTTCTAGATTCTCATTTACTGAATCCATATTAGTGCCACATGGTTTCCCATCACTTGTTCCATCTTACATGGCACTAAAATATCATCTTCCACCTAGCCCATCTAACTCCCTTGTCTGTCGGTTTGAAGATTTTATTCTTCATCAAATTCCTCCCATCGGGGTTAACATATTTCCCACACCTAATCCACTCTGATAGACTCTCTTCGACTACACACACTCTAAAAAATATAACCTATAGATCCAATGGACCTAGGGGTTAGGAAATCAATAGATCTGATTACTTGGGATTCACCAACTTGCACGATGGTTAACAACCCTTCTCACGCTTCTGCACTTCTTAGCTTACATGGAACCCTTGAATATCTATGATTGATATTGAATCTCACTTGTTCATCGATCAACAACCCAGATCTCCTCTCAAATTTCTTCATGTTGGAATCCTCTAGCAATCCTTTCACTCTAATACCCCAATGGTAGTAGCCCTAAAAAATAGTGCAGATATGTCCACTCATCTGCCACCTTAGTCACCGCTACCACCATATACATGTCTCTTGATGTAATACATGCCAATCACATCATGTGACACATGGACCCACCATGACATTCCACATCACCATAGAGTACAACGACTTTCCCAATCAAGTGGTAACACCTGCCCATTCTTAATAATCTTATCAGATTAATCAATTCCAGAATACATAAAAAATCCCACTTTTAATATGTTAATTAATGCTCATTAATGTTGATTAACCCTCATTTAATTTAAAATCCAAATAATTTTTCAAGTTTGACTTAGTTGAGTTTACCGGTTCGGTAACATCGAGAAATTACTCTTTCTTTTACCTTGAGAACTCCACGTCTTGAAAAGGTTCTTGATGTTAATTTAAATACCACACTTATAATGATTATTGTAATATCCCTCGGCCGAACCCAATTGTAAATGTAATCCAAGTGTACTTAAGCTGGTGAGTTGTTTTGACATCATTTTGTAATTCACCTTTCATGGCATAGTGCACACAGGTACTGCGCAGTAAAATGATGTAGTGCATGCATTCATGGATACTGCGAACAGTAACTAAAGTGCGTGCAATATTGAGGTCAACGAGCTTTTGTTTATATGATATTTGTTATAGGTTGGTGAGCAAGTTATTATAAGCTGCGATGCTTATGTTTTGGAATTAAGCCAAAGCGCCTAGATGTTAAAGGCCAATGCGCCTATTTTGTATATATCTCATGATTAATATAAAATACATCGTTGCATGCAGACCGACCATGATAAAAGAGATGGGGGACTGAACTCCACCAGTTAGGGAAAGGGAGGGCCAAAAGTTAAGGGAAAGGGCTAAGCTAGAGTGCTTAAGCCAAAAAGGAATATTATATTAATATTTCTTAAAACATAAATTATGGATAATTATTTTATCCTAAGTTCTAATGTTGGGGACAAGTGGACCAAAGTAGCTTCTAATAGGAAAAGTGCCAATTTGGGGACATGCATACATATTGTTGGGACTTAGTTCATTTTCACACTTCATCATCACTCTTACAACCATATTTCCCATGATTCCTTCGATCACTCAACCATTATTCCATCAACCTTCACACAACCATTGAGTCATCCTTCATATCTTCATGATGGTATCTGAACCTGTTTCCATAGCCATTACCTGTTGGTGTACACGGTTAGCTTGGTAGCAGGATTGAAGAAGCGGGTTTTCAGGCCTGTGGGAAATTGAAAAGGCGGGTTGTCAGGCCTGTGAGCAATTCTCTGAGTGAGAGAATTGCTAGGAATTGATTTCCTAGAGGTGATAAACTGTAGCTACAGTGCTCTGAGACTTCCTGTCCGGCTTGTTACTGAAGCCCTGGAAGGGAAGTGGGGAAACCTAAGGATTGTTGAGAAGAGAAGGGGAACACTTCCTTGGGTGGGACATGCATGTGGGCAATGAGAGACTGTAGTTTGTTAGTTGAGTGAGTACCGTGACAGAGTCTTTCCTGTTGTCTATGAGCCTTTAGCCTAGTAGGAATCCCTTTACCCGGGTGGAGTTTAGTCCCAGCACGGGGGTAACTCACTGTGAGTGATGAACAGTGTGGTGTAAGGCTGGGAGGTTCGTGGACGGTCTGCACACAGTTGGTGACATTCTTACCAAGATAAGTACCAATTGTGTGATAAATTTACATGTTGCATTGATTATTTACGTACTTATGTTATGGTTATCATATGTGTGATTATAATTGTCTGTATGTTTATGGGTATTTCCTGTATATGCTGCATATCTGTGTTTACTGTTAATTCAATATGAAATCATATATTTACAGAATTTAATTTGTTTGTTTACATTTTATATGTAAAGCTTCCGCAAGAGTGTTGTATGTATATGTTTAATTGCATGCGGTCCTTCAAAGAAAAATTTATGTGGCATAGCTCAGTTGAATACTGGGTATGTTACAGTATGTTCCACAGAGAGAACAGTAAGAGTTCTCTGGCATAGCATGGCTCGGCCAAGAGGTGGATGGGGACGTTACAATATGGTATTAGAGCTTTAGTTTTCAACACTGAACCTGAATGGGCCAAAAAAGTCGAGTTGAGGCGAAATTACAATATGGTATCAGAGGATTAATTTCGAAGTGGCCAAATTTCAAGTCACAGAGCGACCATGGTAAATTTTGGCACCACGAGGAAGATGTTGGCGTGCGGGTGCACGCGGTAAATTTTTGCACTGCGCGAAAGATGTTGGCGTGCAAGTGTGCACAGTAAATTGTGGCGTCGTGCAGAAGAATATTGTGTGCGGATGAGCACGCTAAATTTAGCATTGCACGATGTGCACACACATAGTAATGGTGCACGTGGTGTGCACAGTATTGCAAAACATAGAGGATTTTGGTTGGTGCTTACACAGTACGAGTATAAGTTGTCTCGCGATAGTGTAGTCCATGGTGCACGCAAATTATTGTGCATGGTGGGGGCATATCGAAATTCGACATGGTGCAATGCATAGAGCGAAATGCATGTGGAATATCAGTGCGCGATACAAAAACTGTGCGCAACAAGTATCAGTGCAAGAACCAAAACCGAGTGCAGTGGATATTGGCGCGCAATGCAAAAGTAGTGTACACAAGTTATTGGTGCGATGGAGAAGAAATGCATAGTGGATATAGGTGCGCAGAAGCAGGAATTACCTTATGGTGTTACTGTGCACGATAAATATGGGAGTACAGGTTGAATTTTGTGCACACAAAGTCATTTGGGAGGCGATGAGTCTGATTTTAATAGAAACTTTGCATGGTATTTGAGGAAAAAGAAACACACAACTGCATCAGAGCATTATTTAAATGAATTCAGAGTTGGCCGAGAGCATCTCAGAGATGAATTCTGGGTTTTATATTTCTCTGATTCAGACAAATGAAAGTGAAATATAACCGTACAAGAAATGCATACTATGAAAGAAAACAAGATTCATATCACCACCATTTAGAACTGGTCATAAACAGTCCAAAATCCACTTCTGCACTTATATATTCATTTTAATCCCAAAGTTACAAAAAGGGAATGATTTAAAATAGCAGTTGTCCTATTTTAAAGGGACCGTTTAAGAATAGGTCTATCATCTCTGGAGTCCCTTACCTCTGCTACCATCTGTCCAAAAGTTGTTGAAATATACTTAATTTTATTCGAGGACTCATTTCAGCTTAGCGATCTCCTCCTTTAAAGTGTCTAACCAGACCGTTTGATTCTCTACAACACTTTCTGCCATTTCAGTTATGGGTTCTTTCTTCTGGCACTTACTCTATTTCTTCTTAACAACTTGCCTGTTGATGACTAGATCCTTCATAATGGGATTTATCCTAACTTCCAATTTCGAGTCTACGACAAGTTTTGTGTGAAATTTAGTCGCTAAGATATGCGCAATCACCTTTTCCTTCTTACTCGCAGGAAAATATACCATGTTTCCTGAATAACCAATCTCGCTGGATGTAGCTTTGTCCATGTACCTCAATTTTGTGGACACTGAAATGCTTTTACAGAGATCAGAAGGTCGAGCAAATTTGAAGATTACTCTAGTTATGGATAAGATGATGCCTCCATACTTGAGAATTGGTAGATATAGAGTCCCAATCATGAATCCCAGACAAAATTACGTACAAACACATGGGTTTTCCATGCGCAGTTAATCCATTTCAAATGATTGGCATTGAGTTTGATACATGGCGACGTTCACCTGACAACATACCATTGTGAAGTACCGAACGAGTGAAACGGGGTGATCTGACTAGCCGCCGCCCATTCCACGAGTGTGGTTTTGACATATTGAAACACGTGACATCAGGACTTTGGTGAAAGTGGTTTCGGTAAACCACCTTTCAACCCAATTTATCTCTGGAGACGCGTGTGTAGTTCTTGCTAAATTCTCAAGACTTGGGTCTTATCTAAAAATTGTTATGGTGATAACATCAGGAAATCAAAAGAGATAATTCTGATATATATATTGAATCAAAATGGTTCATGTTTTTCATGAATGGTTGAATTAGCTAGCCTGATAAGTTTTGATGGTTGCACATTTTGCAGAATTAACAACAACTAGATCAGATCAGATCAGTGCAGAGTCCATAGGAATGGAAGAGGCACAGGAGAATTACAGTCAACAAGATGAGAGAAGAGGGATGGAGGTCCATTTGGACATTGAAGGAACAAACTCCAATGGACATGGAGATGAAAGGAATGAAAACATGAATATGGTAGAGACCATTAAAAATTTGCATAAGGATGTACAAAGCCATAAAGATGATAATGAAAGGATTATGAAAGCCAAGGAGCAGCAGGATGAATTCAACATGAAGTTATTGGAGGGCTTGAACAAAATAGAAAATAAATTGGATAAGGAAAGTGACTCAAGCAAATCTGTAAGTCACAAGCCTTCGAATGAGAAAATAAGAGCAAGAAGTGTTAGCAGGAATCACCATCACTCCCCGAGACATTCCAATAAGAGAGTAGGCAACAACTCAGGTCCATCCCCTATTAGAAGGCATAAGAGGTCTGGGGTGGATGATCTATGGGGAGAAATGAACAAAATCAAACCTCCTACATTTGATGGTGAGCACAAGAAGGATGAAGATGAAAAAACATGGTTGTTGGGCATGAGAAAGTATTTTCAATTGCATAATTATTCTTCTCATGTAGAGGGCATAATTTACATCTATCAACTCAAGGGAAAGGCATCCCTGTGGTGGGATCAGTTTGTGCAGGTACAACACATTAAAGAGAAAAGTGTTACTTGGAGGGAATTCAATAAGTATTTTGAGAAGAAATACTTGACTAAGAGATATTATGACAAGAAAATGAAAGAGTTATTTGAACTCAAGCTTGGAAGTATGACCATAGATGAATATGAGAGAAGGTTTTTAGAATTGTTGAAGTATGTATCTTTCATCAAGGATGAGACAGTCAAAATTCAAAGGTATTTGAGTGGATGTCCATCATTCATCAGTGAAAAAATACAGTATGATGATCCCAAGACATTGGAAGAGACCATAAGGCACACTAAATGCCTATATGATCAACAAAAAGCAAGGCCAACTTTCCAAAAGGCTTGGGAAGACAAAAAGAAGTTCAAGGTGGATCAGAGGAAGAAGGGATCTAAGCCTCCATTCTTCATAAATAATTCTCAGTGACAACAAACTCCTAAACAACCCAGAATGATTGACTCAAGGAGTCAAAGGACAAGGAAGCCACCTATTCAATGTTGGGGTTGTAAAGGAGATCATAGGTTTAGAGATTGTCCTCACAGAGGTGAAAAAAAAAGAACTGTTCACAATGTACAGCAAGCTAAAACAGTGGAGGACATGGGCAGAAATGTGGCAAGGATCTATGCAGCCCTGGACAACAAGCAAGCAGAGTATCAGTCCCACATGATTGAAGTGGAAGGTATGATTAACAATCGAACCATTGCTATTTTAATTGATTCAAGAGCTAGTCATAGTTATATAGATCCTAATATGGTGGAAAGTTTGCAATTACCAAGAAGCAAGCATGGAAAATCTTGGTTGGTGCAACTGGATACAAGAGCCAAAAGAAAAGTTAATGAGATGGTTAAGTCATGCCTCATGGACATGAATGGACTGAACACCAAGGCAGATATGAACATCTTGCCTTTAGGTTCCTATGACTGTCTAATTGGGATGGATTGGTTGGACCAACATCATGCTCTCTTAGACTGTCATAAAAAATCATTTACTTGCCTAGATGAGTAAGGAAACCAAAGGAAGGTGCAGGGAATTCCCAGGGAAGTAACCATTAGAGAAATTTCAGCATTGCAGCTGAAGAAATTTTATAGAAAAGGGTGTCAAATATTTGCAACTCATATGGAAGAAACACCTAAAGATAAGGTGTCAAATTTGGAAGAGCATTCAGTCTTGGAAGAATTTGAAGATGTGTTCAAGGAAGTACCAGGACTACCCCCAAAGAGAGACATTGATTTCTCTATAAATCTACAGCACCGGTGTCAAAGACTCCTTACAGAATGAGTACACCAAAGTTGAGGGAGTTGCAAATGTAGCTTGAAGAACTTCTAAAGAAGGGGTATATACGCCCAAGTGTGTCACCTTGTGGTGCCCCAGTCTTGTTTGTGAAAAAGAAAGATGGAACATTAAGATTGTGCATTGATTTTAGATAGTTGAATAAAGTGACTATTAAGAACAAGTATCCTTTGCCAAGGATTTATGATCTCTTTGATCAATTGAAGTATGCGAAGATATTTTCAAAGATAGATCTCAGATCAGGATACCATCAGGTAAGGATTAAAGAGGAAGATATCAGGAAGACTGCCTTCAGGACAAGGTATGGTCATTATGAGTTCATAGTGGTGCCATTTGGGTTGACAAATGCACCAGTTGTTTTCATGTGTTTAGTGAATGGTGTTTTCCGAGAATATTTAGACAAGTTTGTCATTGTCTTTTTGGATGACATTCTTATATATTCTAAGTCATAGGAAGAGCATGAACATCATTTGAGGATGGTGTTGCAAGTATTAAGGGAGAATCATTTGTATTCCAAATTGAGCAAGTGCCCATTTTATCAGAAACAAATTCATTATTTGGGGCATATCATTTCAAAGGATGGGATAGAAGTGGATCCTGAGAAGATAGAAGCCATTAGAGAATGGGCAGTGCCAAAGAATGTGACAGAGGTGAGATCATTCACGGGTATTGCAGGCTATTACAGGAGATTCATTGAAGTATTCTCAAAGATTGCACATCTAATCACTTCCTTGCAAAGGAAGGGTGTGAAGTTTCAGTGGACATTGGATTGTGAAAAGAGTTTCCAACACTTGAAACAATTATTGACAAGTGCTCCAATACTAAGGATTGCAGATCCAAATGAAGAATTCATTGTATGCATAGATGCATGTAAATAAGGACTTGGTGGAGTCCTCAGTCAAAATGGATTTGTGATATGTTATGAATCAAGGAAGTTGAAGGAGCATGAAAGAAACTATGCCACTCATGATTTGGAGTTGGCATCCATAGTGCATGCCTTGAGGAAATGGAGACACTACCTCATGGGGAAAAGGTTCAAGCTAAGAACAGACCACAATGGTTTGAAGTCTTTGTTTGATCAGCCAAATCTAAATGCTAGGCAAAGAAGATGGTTAGAATTTCTAAGAGAATATGATTTTGATATAAAGCATATCAAGGGGAAAGAGAATAAAGTGGTTGATGCACTTAGCAGGAGAGTGCATGAACTACATGCTACAACCATTAGCATGTATCAGACCGATATTAAAAGCAAAATTCTAGAGGCTGCAAATGCAGACCTGTAGTATAGAGAATTGGTAGCAAATCTACAACAAGGTAAGATGCCATAGAAAATGGATATTTATAATTTGGGAATAGATGGAATAATTTTTAATAGTCTGCACAAGAACATAATTTTTGTACCAAATTTCCAGGACTTGAAACATATGATTTTGCATGAGATGCATAATGTTCCTTATGCAGGGCACCCTGGATATCAGAAAATCATGGCAGTGGTCAAGAGCCATTACTTTTGGCCAGGTATGAAGAGAGAGATCGTTGAATACATCACTAGATGTATGGAATGCCAGAAAGTTAAAGCTGAGCATAGGCACCTAGCAGGGTTGCTACAACCTTTGCCCATTCCTGAATGGAAGTGGGACATTTTGATAATGGATTTTATTACGGGATTGCCCAGAAAAGGCAAGCTGCATGATTTGATCATGGTGGTGGTGGACAAGCTTACAAAAGATGCCCATTTTATTCCCCTGAAAACTACTCACAAGGCAGCGGATGTTGCTGACATTTTCATGAAGGAAGTGGCACGATTGCACGGAATTCCTAAAACAATTGTGTCTAATAGAGACCCAAAATTCACCTTGAATTTTTGGAAAGGATTGTTCAAAGGATTCATAACGAATCTTAACTTTAGTACACCTTATCATCCTAAGTCTGATGGACAGATAGAGAGGGTGAACAGAGTGATAGAAGACATACTGAGAATGTATGTGATGGACAAACCATCGAAATGGGAAGACTACCTACACTTGGTAGAATTCACTTACAACAATGGGTATCAGGCATTGTTGAAAATGAGCCCATTTGAAGCACTTTACGGCAAAAAGTGCAATACTCTAGTGAGATGGGGTAATCCAGCTGATAGGATAGTAGTTGGGCTAGAGTTGCTCAAGGAGATGAAGGACCAAATGATAAAAATTAAGAAGAATTTAAAAGTTTCCCAAGACAGGAAGAAAAGTTATGTTGATAAGAACAGAACCCACAAAGAGTTCAAAGTGGGTGGTCATTTTTCTTGAAAGTGAAAGCTAACAGGAATTCCCTAAAGCTGGGAAGCTGCGCCAAGTTGATAGCGAATTTTGTGGGCCATTTGAAATCCTAGAGAGGATTGGTCCAGTTGCTTATATGATTGCATTGCCTGCATCTATGTCTATTCATAATGTATTCCATGTATCATTTCCAAAGAAATATATACCTGATGCTAATCATGTTATTGATTGGAATGTGATTTAGGTGGAGTAAGAAGGCGCTTTTCAAGTGCATTCGGTGCGCATTCTGGACCGAAAAATCAAACAACTCCAGAATCGAACCATAGGGCTTGTAAAGGTCCAATGGACCTAGTACGGTCCTGAGGACGCTACTTGGGAGCATGAGGATGCAATGCGGGCAGAATACCACATCTTTTTGAGGATTGTTGAAAATTTTGTTGTATATGGGTACATGATGCATTGAGGACAGTGCATAAATAAGGGGAGGGGATTGTAATATCCCTCGGCTGAACCCAATTGTAAAGGTAATGCAAGTGTACTTAAGCCAGTGAGCTGTTTTGACATCGTTTTGTAATGCACCTTTCATGGCATAGTGTGTGCAGGTACTACGTAGTAAAATGATGTAGTGCACGCATTCATGGATACCGCGCATAGTAACTAAAGTGTGCACAATATTGAGGTCAGCGAGCCTTTGTGTATATGATATGTGTTATAGGTTGGTGACCCAGTTATTATAAGCTTAGATGCTTATGTTTTGGAATTAGGCTAGAGCGCCTAGATGTTAAAGGCCAGTGCGCCTATTTTGTATATGTCTCATGATTAATATAAAATACATCATTGTGTGTAGACTGACCATGATAAAAGATATGGGGGACTGAACTCCACCAGTTAGGGAAAGGGAGGGACAAAAGTTAAGGGAAAAGGCTAAGCTAGAGAGCTTAAGCCAAAAATGAATATTATATTAATATTTCCTAAAACATAAAGTATGGATAATTATTTTATCCTAAGTTCTAAAGTTGGGGACAAGTGGACCAAAGTAGCTTCCAACAGGACAAGTGTCAAATTGGGGACATGCATACATATTGTTGGGACTTAGTTCATTTTCACACTTCACCATCATTCTTACAACCATCTTTCCCATGATTCCTTCGATCACTCAACCATTATTCCATCAACCTTCAAACAACCATTGAGTCATCCTTCATATCTTCATGATGGTATATGAACCTGTTTCCATAGCCATTACCTGTTGGTGTACCTGGTTAGCTTGGGAGTGGGATCGAAGAAGCGGGTTGTCAGGCCCGTGGGAAATTGAAGAGGTAGGTTGTCAGGCCCATCAGCCATTCTCTGAGTGAGAGAATTGTTGGGAGTTGATTTCATGAAGGTGCTAAACTGCAGCTACGGTTCTCTAAGACTTCCTTTCCGACCTGTTGTTGAAGCCCTAGAAGGGAAGTGGGGTAGCCAAAGGATTGTTGAGCAGAGAAGGGGCACACTTCCTTGGCTGGGACAGGCATGTGGGGAATGAGAGACTGTAGGCTGTTAGTTGAGTGAGAACCCTGATGGAGTCTTTCCTATTGTCTATGATCCTTTAGCCTGGTAGGAATCCCTTTACCCAGGTGGAGTTTAGTCCCATCTCGGGGGCGACTCACTGTTGAGAGTGATGAAAAATGTGGTCTAAGGCTGGGAGGTTCGTGGACGGTCTGGATGCAGTTGGTGACATTCTTACCAAGATAAGTACCAATTGTGTGATAAATTTACAAGCTACATTGATTATTTGCGTACTTATGTTATGGTTATCATATGTGTGATTATAACTATCTATATGTTTATGTTTATTTCCTATATATGTTGTATGTCTGTGTTTATTGTTAATTCAGTATGAAATCGTATATTTATAGAATGTAATTTGTTTGTTTACGTTTTATATGTAAAGCTTCCGCAAGAGTGTTGTATGTATATGTTTAATTGCATGCGGTCCTTCAAAGAAAAATTTATGTGGCATGGCTCAATTGAATACTGGGTATGTTACAGTATGTTCTGCAGAGAGAACAGTAAGAGTTCCTTGGCGTAGCATGGCCCGACCAAGAGGTGGCTGGGGACGTTACAATAATATTATGATATTATCAAATTGATTATATTACACTTGTGTTTATAATCCTTTTTTAACATATAAATGATGGGTCCCTGGATTATAAATTTACAGGCAAACCCTCACACTCAGATATCCAATGTTCGTTATCCCATCATCTCAAAATTTCTATGTATATATATATATTATTAATATGGTATGTCAGGAATTCAGACCCTGAACACACCATGCAATACCTTGGGTCTTCGGACTCTGAAGCCTTTCTATGTCATTTGTGCATTACCTTCAGATATTATTGTGGAGGGAAATAAATATTTATATTAATATAATAATACCCTAGCATTTAGACCCCAAATTCTTTGTGCTAAAGTCATGTGCTCCTTTCTCTTTTCTCCAATAGCCAATCTCTAAAAAAATAGAAGTATTTAACATTATATATATAAAACTTAGGTCATTGCACTCCGAACTCTTTGCACTCAAATCCTGCGTTCCCATCTCATTTCTCCAACGGTCAAACTCCGAAAAGGGATTGAATCTAATATTTAATATTATAATTTTTGGCATTTATAACACCATATGCCATCATACTCTAAAAAATCACCCGCTTCTCTTTTCTTCGACGGTAGGCTCCGAAAGAGATGGGATTTAATGTTTAATATTATAATATTTATCATTAAAATATCTTTGGCCATCGCACTCTGAACAATCATCCTCTTCTCTTTTCTCCGATGTCTAGGTTTCGAAAGGGATGGGATTTAATGTTTAATATTATAATACTTAACATTAAAATATCTTAGGCCATTGCACTCCTAAATCTTCGAACTCAGATCATATGTTCCACTCTCCCTTCTCTAATGAATAGACTCTGAAAGGGATTGTTCTCAATATATATATATATATATATATATATCCCCAAAGGTTAGATCAAGTGGTTCTGATCCAAATGTGCAGCTATCTCCAACATAGGAGGTCACGGGTTCGAATCTCTTGTTCCCCCTTGGGTTTAGGCCTGTAATCAGGCCGACAGTTTACCTCGTTTACCATTGACGAAATGTGGGGAAGTACTCGAAGGGTTTCCCGTGATTTCTTATATATATATATATATATATATGAAAAGAAAGAGGAAAGTATATTTACCAAAACTCCTCCAGGAATGAAGAAGGGGAAATTTTATTTCTTCTCATAGAAGGGGGAAAGAATTTCAAGCTTCCGATATCTCACGCACAAGACATGAAAATCACATTTTTTAATATATGACTTTCTCAACTTATTTTTTTTTCCTCGGAAAAAAAAACATAATTTTATTTCATATTGAAAATAAATTACATTTTCTAGATGCATGATCATATGCATTTGTTTTAGTTTACCAATGAGATTCCTTAGTGTCCATTAAAAAACTCCAAAAGGAGATTGCATTCTACATATAGATGAAGACATAAACATAGGATTCCCTCCTTATAATTGCTTATACAAAACTTTAGAAACAAAGAAGCTTCCCTTCAAAAATTTTGCATACAATGTGACATTGATCTTCATCCAAAAGGATGGAATGGAGCCAAGAAAGAACACATAGCCAAAAAGAGAGATATGAAAGTGATGAAAGACTAACATTGATGAAGATGATATATAAAGGGTCTATGATAATACTCGTAGGAAGTTCCATTGTTCTCTTCAATTATCAACCATTTACCCTGTTCTAGATGAAGCTCGACCTTAGATAGTTGATATGCTATCATATTTCTTTCCCTAAAAACATGATGAATTTCAAAGGAATAAAAATAATCCTTGAGTCTTAGAACTTATTAAAGAATGTGAAGTAAAATAATGTTACGACATTGATGAATATTCCGAACCCACTTAACAACCATTTGTGAGTAAGAAAAAACCTGAATAGAGTTTACATTTGTTTTCTTTGGAAAAGAGGAGAATCAAATTAAGTGACATCAATTCTAAAAAATTATTTGTTCCAGGCCCCAACCCCATTTTTATTTTGAGGCTCACTTGATATGATAGGTGTAGCACTACTCCACCCTCATAAATTTGATTCCTATTTTGAGATGCCACATCAAAACAAACCCAAGGCCTTTAATGATTTACTCTTTCTTCTTGGATTATCCTTCTAGGTTCCTTTCCTTTAACTTGGGGGAAGTGAGCGAGGATTCTTATACATTGATCTGAAATGATCTCCAAATGGATTCCTTTGTTGTGAAAAATTATAGAGTTCCTGGCCAGCCATGTACCCTACTAGATAAGGAGAGGGAGTGCTTTAATGTTCAAGAATGAAGCATCTGAAACCCAAGAATTCCAAGATTATTCCACCAAGTGCCCTTTCCAAGAAAGGGCTTGACCATCATTCTGGAGATATATTTCTAAACTTCCTTATTGAAAGAGTACATCAGGAAAATGTGAACCTAAGATTCCTCTTCTTCCTTACAAAGGGAGCACCATCCTAGCCCTGCTATTTGTTGTTTTTCATTACTTCCCAAGTAGGCACTTTTTAAACCAATAAGCACCACAAAAAGATTTTTTATTTGAGAGGGTAATTTATCTTCCACAACCCTTTCCACCACCATTCTGGATCCATGAGATGAAGATATAAATTGAGTTGAATGTAACCCACCTTTGGTGTGTAAATTCAGAACGGTCTACAACCCATACAAGCTCATCTTCTCTATCCACAAGGAGAATATGTGCCAACTTTAAAGCCCTGGGGTAATTTTCTCAAGGGACTTCCAAGGAATCTTCTAATCCCATATCATGATGAGACTTCCATTCTTGAAACTATATTGAAGTACAAGAAGAATCCCCAAATTGAATTAAGTAAGAAAACCCTTGCTCTTGGAGGCTCATGATCAAATTTTCTGGAAGAATGTGAGTTACCTCGCTTCCTGGCCAGGTGTCCCTACCCAAATGGACCTTATTCCATTTACCAACCCTCCATTGTAGTCCATACCAAATGACATCAAAGGAATATACCATAGCCTTCCATATGATAGAGGCCACATGATGCTTCTTTGATGGACTTATGATCCAATCCTAGAGTGAGGAGGGATGGATATATTTGTGAGTCACCACTTGGGTCCATAGATTTTGTATATATATTAACCTTCAAACTGAAATGGCATCTAGGTATTTTTAAAAGAGGAAAATGCTATTTAGGCCCCATCCTCCTAGAGATTTTGGGAGAGCCGGGGTGGACCATTTCACCCAAGAATTAACAACTTTTTCTTTGGTTCCTTCCCATAGAAACTTTGAGCATAATTTATTGATTCTTTCTAAGGTCCCTTTTGGAATCCATGCTAAGGAAATCCAATAGACTAGGATAGCCTATAGAACTAATCTCCTTGCAAGAGAAATCCATTTGAAAATCTAGTTGTTTAATCTCTTCTCCAATTTTGAAATCAACCATAAATAGTCTAACTTCTTGTAGTTGTTGGGTTTTAGGTGAAATCCCAAGTATTTTAGCCCAACATTGAAATCCTTGACCTCAAAATAGAAAATATTCATGTAAGTTTTGATCTCATCCTCCTCCATATTTTGGATTGACATTGAATATTTCCTTCCATTGATCATCATCCCCATAGCACGCACAAAAAGGTCTAGAATTTTGTGAATATTTTTTGCAACCTCATGAAGACCATTGCACAAAATTATAACATCATCTACAAAAAAGAGATGGGTAAATTGTAGGGTGGGAGAAATGGATATCCCATGGAAATATATGTTTTCTTGAGCTGCTTCTAGAGCGATACTAAGGCCTTATTCCACAAGAAGGAAAGAAGGGGCGAAAGTGGGCATCCATGTTGAAGACCTATTTCAACTCTAAAAAAAGTAAAAGAAGACTTCTTAACCAAAACAACAAAGGAAGAAGATGAAATGCATCACATCACCCACCTGATGAAGTCATTTCTAAAACCTATATGAGTTAGGATAATCCTTATATAGAGCCAATTAAATATATCATAATCTTTGGACAAATCTATTTTGAGAATGACCCCTTTCAAATTCTTAGTTTTTATGGAGTGAATTCGTTCATGTGCCACTCTGATGGCTTTGTGAATTTTTCGCCCTTCCAAAAAACTTAATTGTTCTTTTGATATCTAGGATGAGAGAACCCCTCTTAGTCTCCTAGCTATTACCTTTTCCATGATCTTAAATATACAGTTGCATAAGGAAATGGGTCTAAAACAATCCATGCTTTGGGGGATGTCAGTCTTTGAGATTATTGCTATGAATGTTGAATCCAACGGGGCATGCATATGATCCTCCTTGCGGGTTTAATCCACTACCGATAAGAGTTCCTTGCCAATTAGATCACAAAATCCCCATAATAATTTGATATACAAACCATTTGGCCTTGTTTTTTTTCTTTTATTTTGGAAACTATGGAGATCTCTTTGAGCTCATCCTCATATACCTCCTCTATCAACTCTCTATTTTCATCCTCATTTACAAACTGAAGGAAGAAAAAAGAAAGGAAGATTATCTATGTTATGTTTGTTCCATTAGATCCCTTGAATAGGTTCTGGAAGTGAGTCTTCTCCAATTGATAAATATCCTGGAAGGAGGACACCTCCCTGCCTCTAGAATCTGAGAGGCTCCAAATGATATTCCTAATATTTCTTCCATTAGAAAAATCCTGAAACATTTTTTTGTTTTCATCCCCTCTTTTTAGCCAAATAACTCTTCTTTTTTGCCTCCATTTATCCTCTTTCTCCTTTAACAACTACCTTTTTTTCCTCTCAAGGGATAGGAGGGTCGCTTTTGATTCTGGAGTATTGTATTCTTCACCCTCTGAGTCATAAATGCCCTGCAAATCTTCCTCTATCTCCTTAAGAGCTTTGTCATCCCTTTCTGTTTTTTTCTTAACCCATCTTACCGCATACTTTTTGACTTTCTTTATATCTGTAGAAAATGGGACCCCAGTGGCTTCACCCCCCTCAATAGACAAGGGCTTCCAACACTATTTAACCAAAGTTTGAAAACTCTCCTCCTGAGCCCATGCCAGGTTGAATTTGAAAGGCATTAAAGGATTCCTTGCCCCCCCCGCTATGTCAAAGAATATAGGGGAGTGGTCTGAATCCCCTCCATTCTCTATCCACTTCCTCAGCTGGAAGTGATGATACAAAAGATACTCAGAGACAAAGAACTGATCTAAATGCTTGGCCATATGATCCTTCACTATCCACTTGTTTCTTCATGTAGGGATCAATTTTATTGGGGCAATAGCTAAGAGGCCTACCTCAGAGATGAGATGACTGAAAAATCTGTAAGATGGTCAACATGAACCCTCGGACCCCACACCTCTTCTACCCCTAATGAGAAATTTAGGTCTCCTCCAATTATCATGTTTTCCTTAGAGAAAAAGGATTTGTGGCTCAACACCTCCCAATAAGGGACCCTGTCTTGATAGGGCCCATAGTTGTTTAATAATGTGAATATCCTACCCAAGTATGAACATAAAATCTCCATGCTAAGGACCAACTCAAAACCCCAAGAGTTAATTAGCTTAACCTTGAGCCTACTCCACCCAATAGCTAAGATGCTTGATTTTCCTCGTGCATCTAGGCCTATGAAAAACCATTGAGAAAATATGGATTCCAACAAATATGTCACTATCCCACTATTCCCTAAAGTTTCTTGTAGCATCAAAACATCCGGTTAATGGGATTCCACCAACCTTTTTAGGGAAGTTTTTTTTTTATGGGCCTACCACACCCCTGCAATTTAGAGAAATAATTTTCATGGGGGAAACCCTTCCTGAGGCTTCACTGCTCTAAGTGCCACAAAAATTGAAAGTCGTTTCCCAACCGCTAAATCCACCAAATATTTGTTCTGATCTTTAGAAAGAAAAGGTTCCCTTCCTCTACCCTTTAGTCCTGTTATCACTTCAGGATTTTTCCCCAAACTAAAATTTGGCATCCCTAAGGTTCCAGTCACCTATCTACTTCAAAGGTTATAAAAAATGGCTGCCTCTTATGAGTCCAGAGAATATTTCGATGTTTTGGAAGGGTTCAAAGGAGGAATGGTCATGGAATCAGGCACATGGTTAGGAAAGGAGGGAGGGGAAGGTAAAGTTGGTTACTCTAGGGTCATGGGAATCAAACCAAGAGGAAAGGGAGAAGAAGTAACCAACCCAATCCAAGCCTTTCCTAAAACATAAAGAGAATTTATTATTATATTAATGGACTAAGAATGCAAAAAAAATGTACCCTAAGGGAGGAAATATTGAAGACTTGAGGCCAGTAAAGAAGATCTTCCTTGATGGAAATATGTTGGAGTCCCATAAGTTTCCAAAATCGTTGGGACAATATGAGTTAATAAATCTCGTTCCAATGAATATCCCTCGTAGGACTATCTTTTTCAGTCCCTGACACTCTCCTCCCCATTCTGGTCCATGCGGTTAGTCTTTGAAACTTCATTTCCTTCGGATTCCCATAGATTCAAAGCCTATGGGGTCTCTTCCCTATGCTTCATAGATCTGAACGGAATTGGACATTGACTCACAATATGACCTTTTCTATGACACCTTCAGCACTGAAATGGGACTCCTTCATAGTCCACATTTTGTTTTAAATTTTTACCGCCTGACACGAGCTCCGGATCCTCTGCCAAACCTTCTCTCAGTTTTGTCCATCGACAAGGATGTGTGCCACCACATACTCATTTGATTCCAAGAAGGACATGTCAGCATCAAAAAAATTTCCAAGTGTATTCCCAATTGATTTGAAAACCTCCTTTGACCAAAATTCCATTGGGATGCAAGGGAGATGAAACCAGATTGGAATTGTGTCCAATCGCTCCTTCCCCACATAAAAAAGGGGCGTCGATAACTTAAAAAGGATTGTTGTTGAATTGATACTCCAAGGAGACTTGAGGGCCCAAAGGGATCTTCTTCTCTTCCAAATTTGAGAATGAGCCATCCCCTTGCAAGAAGCATTACCTCCAACACATATCCTAAATGCCCCGTCTAAGAGGAAGTAGCCTAATCCTTGAGAAAGTTTGCACTAAAACGCCGACCCTAAGCATTTCCAACCACCACCATGGAATACAAGTCCAATACCTGAGCCATTTTAGTGTCCTCCCCCAAGACCAGTCTAGTCGGGCCCCTTTTTGGCCCTACACACTTATTCTTCCACTTGTGAGCACTTACTAGTTGGGAATGATTATTTGGATGAGACTTAGCCCTAAGAGAAAAAGGTACCCCCAAAGGGTTTGGGAGAAACCCTGTGTTGAGGAAAAGATATGAAATGATCTTACTCAAGCATTTTTAGATTCTACTTGGCTAAAGAAAAATAGACGGGAATGTCACCCTATGTTTATAGCTATCAAAAATCAAATCCTTACTCACAAGTATCAATTACAAGTGCTTAGGCTAGTCTTTTTCACAAATAAAAGCTTGTTGGAAAATTCATTTTAATATTATTTTTTGAATATAATAGTTGCTGAAAATAAATGTAGAGACAGAAGTAAAGACACCAAGATGATAATCAAGATAGATGAGACATAAAGAAATCCTTTATTTCATTCCAATTCACCAATGAGTCATTCTCTTTACAAAATCTCATGCAGAAATTTCGGACCAAAGTCAAACTTAGATATCCTCAATGGAACATACAAAAGGACCTCTGACAGAAAATCAAAAAATTGAACTCTAAAAGCTGGATCAGCTTGCCACAGATTGTTTCCCACTCGACTCTGCCCAATAGCCTTTGTTAGTCATGAAAACTAATTCACAAATAGAAAAGTCTACACAGACTATCAAAGATAGATCAACACCTCTGAAAAACAAGTGTCTGACTGATGTAATTCAACCCTGAATCTTGTTGTCTACAATAAGACTCTGCTATCATAAAAATTAATTAGGCTTGTGATAAATTAAGGAATGAATGAAAACTGACCTATCTCAACATAAACTCAAAGAACAAACCTTAGTATGCTTCTCCTTCTATCCTCCTTTGTTTCTCCCTTTCCTTTTGCCTTTAAGAAAATCAAAATTGGTTGAAGTAGTTGAACTACCTCATTAGTTAAGTTAACTAAAAACTCAACCAATTTTTAGTTAAGTGGGGAAAGTAATAAATCATAATAAGGGTTTTAAATAAATAATAACTAGAAGGTGGGACCCCTTGTGACTCCCTTTATCTCTCAACATTCATAACATAACTAGTTAATTAAGCCAAAACACCCCTCCTTGTGACTCCCATCATCACATTCATATTTGAGAATTTATCTCAATGACATTTGTAATAATTTCCAAAATATATTACCAACATATCCAAAAAGCATGCTATTCGAAAATTTGAAGTCAATTGTCTATGACTAAATCTTTCCTTTGTTGTTGCTATCATCTTTTAATCCTTCTGAACCTGCCTTGGGATGTGTGGAGTCTTTAAGTCTAATTTCATTGATCATCTGAGAGAAATCATCCCTGCAATGAATGCAGGAGGATACAGATTTATCAAAATTATTTGAAGATGCGGAAGAGGCAATAGCGGCTTTCTCTTTGACAGGGGCATAATGGGCCTCAGTTTTCAACCTTTTATTTGAATATCTCATTCCTGTATGCATAATTGATTAGAAAATAGTTCCTTTAACAACCATACATGAAATCTCTTTCAAAATATGAAATAGACTTTCACTCAGCAACATATCAGAATCATGCAATCCAATCCATACAAATTGTTTAACTGTTTTCTGTGAGCAGGCGGTGAACAAAAGGTCCTGGGATATGCAAGGGGTTTGTATTGAGTGAAAAATGATAAAATGAGGGGGAAAAGAAACATGGTTACCGCTCAAAGACACCAACAATCATCTGTAATGAAAATCAAATAAAATACCACTGTAATCCAAACAAGAAATTGCGACTTCAAACTACTTCAATACAAAATTCTTCTTGATTGTAATTAAATTTTAGAACATGGAGTGAAAAATGAATGTTGGAAGGTGAGGGGGTTGTAATTAGCGAAAATTGAAATAATGGTAGGGAAAGAGAGCGGGTAATGTTCATAAAACTAATTAAGTGATCCATAAAATCATTCTATATCAATGTAAAAGAACCAATACCAACCAAGAAGATCATTGTGCCAAAAGAACAACTACTGTGTAACATTCAAACAATTTTGGGCATTAACTTGCTCATTGTTCGCAATCAATAGGTAATACAGTGTCATTAGAACAAGACAGTATGCATTCCACAACAACCTGTAGAGGAGTTCCATTTCTTCTCATTTATCCATTTAATATTTTAAAACAATTCTCAAATGAATAAATAGACACTTTTTTCCACTCTGTCTAGTATAAAAAATCAACCATCTTCCATCAACACAAACACCAAAAAGCATGCCTGATTTTATCCCTCAATTCCATCTAATAATTAAATTGTAATGAGATCATACTGCTACAACGCTTGTGCCTATATCCGTTAAGATGCATGATATTCATTTAACATACATAGAGGACAGTCAAACACAATGATCCATATTTTAATTGAAAAGATCCTGACTTTCCGTTTAAACTCACAGACAACAATCACCACTTTAATTCATACTATGCTTGGAATACACAGACCATTCGAAAAAACACAGAGTATTTCTATGACAGTACAGGTCCAACTACTCTGAATCTAAACATCCATAATGTTGGACTACCAATCAATATAACGAGGTAGAAATAGTAAGCTTGATCTCATCCCATAAATTGATCAAATTTGCAACAAAACCATTTTGTTTAAAACCCCATGACTATCTCTGATGGTGCAATCAATAATATCCATAGCATATACAGTGGATGACCATACCATAACCACCATGATTGCAATACTCCCATCGCAATTTAACAGTCGCATCAATAATTAACATTTAACAATCACAACAATCATTAACTTAACTTAACATGATGTAGGAACACCACACATACCATGCATATTGTTGTGACTTAATCAATTAAAACTAATTCTTGGTCAACAATTCAATAATCACAATGTAAGAGACAACGACTGTGCATTCAATCCAATTCTCCAATCAACCAAATTACCATGCTGAGTTTATCAATTTGATTGTCCTAATAACCAATGTAGTGACTAAATACCAAAACCAACACCACTGTCAACATAATCAACAGAGACAAGCCAGAAATCGAACACTCTTGACAATACCCAACAACTCATAACAACCAACAGTATACCCGACAGGCCATAACGGTTCCCTCTATCAAAACCCGGGCCTGAGAAATCAAGGGTTTTCTTTATGAACCAACACAGGGAGACTGGAGTCAACTCCCATCATCGAGTGAGAACCTCCGAGACCAACGGTGCACATGTAGGGTATACCACCAATGACTTCGCTGATAGGGCGACAGTTCACGAGATAAGAGAGACTATGAACAGAGGAGAAAAGGCTCCATTTTGGACTTGTAACAACACTTAGAACACGTAGGGTATAACCTCGTGGTTCTCCCAATCAACCAACTAACAATGTTGTGATAAAACAGAGTCGAGAAGAAACAATACAACCCACTTTGAAACCATCAGTATCATGAACAACCCATACCCAAGTGAAACAATGCGTAGTGACATGAGAAGTTTTAAACCTAGTAACCCCATAACAACAAATGATTGGGTATGGTGATACAAATGCATGGAGATAGCCAACCAGTCTAGACCAAATGTCAGAGAGCCTTCATGGTTTCTAACACTCAGAACGACTAATAACAATGTGACTTCAAACATTATTGCAATGAAAACCACCAACGATTCTTTCTAGAAAAATATCACAAATTTACACAGTTGCCAAACTTAAGAAAAGAACAGACCCATACATCCCAAGCCAATATCTATTTCATAACTAGAGCAGATCCATGGATGATGAAAAGACATACATATAACCAAGAGCACCTTAAAAACACGATCTTGGCCGAGTGATTCTTCCTCTTCTTGAAACTCGGAGCTCAACGAACACAATTGACAATAGCCAGTTGGAGTGACGACCAGTGGGAGGGGTATGGAGTGACGTGCAGTAAATGCATGTCACCTCCAATCTCCAGTCATTCAATTCCTTAGTACACGCCAACCCACTATTCATTCAATTAAACCATGCCTCGAAACCAACATCCCAAATGCACCACCTTATGTTACATTAACATTTTCCAATCACCCATAATGTGCATCCCATGTTTTTCATATAAGCCAATAAATCACGTGGCCACTAACCCTGTTAACAATAATCAATTTAACTTCAAATGCATAGTGTAGCATCATATAGAATAATAGCATAGTTCCTCTCATTTGGATTTTATTCATATTGCTCATTTCTTTTCAATTGCTCTTTTGTTGTTACTAACATGTACCTTTTGCAGGTGTTGCAAGTAATAAATCAAGGAGTAAATATCAAGGGTAACAATAGATATCATAAGCCATTATGACAGGACATTCGAGCCTAGAGAAATAGAAAAAACATGCATTATCCATCATCCATTTGTTGTGAATAGAACCAACATTGATCATCGATGATGCTCAAACTCGTAAGTAGTGTTGAACAATAATAAAAACATCAAATAAGAACCAGATCTAATCTCCCAATCTTCAAGGGGGTCCTACCTACTAGTATTATATATGTTATTAGCTTATGATTAATAGGCTTAAGCAATACTTTGGGGGTGAAATCCTCGTTGCAATTTAATCATCAACAAACTGGCGACTCCACAGGGAAATTTGTTTCCAATAGATTTAGAACTCAAAACTCATGGTTTCGTAGACCAAGTATAGTAGATCAATAAGACATAACTAGAATTATCATTCAAAAGGGGGAAGTGAGTGGATTTAAAGGAAAAATGATCAGGAATTTGGGAATAACTCATGAAAAATGTTAAGTATGAGGGGGTTTATCCCTGTATGCATGATCATTCAATCGAATTTTACTCTTTACTTCAAGGAGAGAAGTTAATGGAATTTCTCTTTATTTCTCAAATGGATGAATAAATGGAAAGGAGAAGTGGGAGATAACCAATCTCTTTATAAGAAAACAATGAAAGCAGATAACAAATTCAAGTGTGTTTTCGGGGGAAACATCGTAACAGTCGTGTAAGCTTGATTGTTATTGACTAACAATTTCTTGCAGGAGTGACACTATGGAAGAACTGATCCAACATCTTATTCTTGACCAAAATCAACAAAAATATAGTAAGCAATAAAATCATGACATAAATATAAAAACAGTAGAAAATGTTTTAAAACAAAAAGATGAAGTCAAACTACTATAAAGCAGAAAAGAAAAAAGTGAAAAATTGAAAGCAGAGCTAGACTACTAGTATACAGAAAATCCAAACAGTGTTAGATATTTTCAATTTGGTTCCACATAATGCTTCAAGTGAGAACCATTAGTGTTGTAGGAAAACAATCACTCCTGTAAATCTTTTGGAATGTAAGAGTTAATACCTAAGACAAAAGTGATCTTGAAAGGACCCAGCCATAATTTTTGAAATTTTGAATGTCTTCCCTTATCAGTGTGAGTTGAATCCCATAGAAATACTTTTTCATTGAACTTAAACTTGACCGTATTGACACGCTTGTTGAAATACTTAATAGTTTGGTTTCTCCTTTTAATATTATCCAAAGAAAACATCCTTTTCTCTTCCAAAGATAGGAGTGGATTTATCCTTTGTGAAATATCAGAGGAATTTAATTCTTTTATCTGTAGCATCAACCTTAAGGAATAAATTTCTAGCTCAGTAGGCAAGAGGTCTTCTTGGCCATAAATAAGTTGAAAGGGGGTGCAACTAGTGCTTACCTTGGCGGTAGTTCGATCTACCCAAAGGGCGTAAGTTAGGAGAGTGTGCCATTGATGAGGCTTATCTTCGATGAGTCTTTTGATGATTCTTACCAGATTTTTGTTGGTATACTCAGCTTGCCCATTTCCTTGGGGATAATAAGTTGATGAAGTAAAATGTTTAACCCCAAATTTAGCTAAAAATTGGGTCAGCTTAGCAAAAATGAAAGTGGGACCATTGTCTATAATAATTTCCAATGGAAGACCAAATCTGGAAAAAATGTTATTCTCAAGGGAAAAAATTACTTGTTCATCTGTTGAATGCTTAAGTGGGACAACTTCAGCCCATTTTGTAAAATAGTATGTGGCTGTCAAAATAAAAACATGTCCAGCTGACGATGGAGGATTAATAGGACCAATGAAATCCAATCCCCACTTTGAAAAAGGAAAGTCTAGTAGGACATGCTGTAATGGCATGGTTGAAAGGCATTCTTTCCCAACAAATTTTTGGCACTTGTCACAAGATCTCGAAAAAAAATAAGAGTCATGGAAGATCGAAGGTCAATAATACCCCTTCCTAATAATCTTGAAAGCAGTGGTTTTAGCAGAAAAATGACCTCCTACATGAATGACAGAACTTGAAGAACCATGAGCTTCTTGCAACAGTTTTTGTGTGTCTTCATTGTTTACACAGCGAAGCAACACACCATCAACATACCTTCGGAACAATAAGTCTCCTATAATGACATACCTTGCGGACTCAAGATGAAGCCTTCTCCTCTGATGAGTGTCTAAATTGTCTGGACATCTTTGGTTTTGTAAGTAGTAAATTAATTTTTTCTACCAGGTATGTTCAGACACAGGGAGGATCTGGTTATCAATGTAAAAGAGAGTTGATAGGGAACTATCCTCTTCATCAATTTCTTGATTAATCTCAGCATGCTGAGCTAAGTGAAGGGATAAGTCACATCCCTTGATAGTGGTAGAAGTCATGATATTCAAATCATGCTCCTGGATCTTGGCAAGCCAATGTGCAAGCTTCCCTGAAAGATAAGTCTGTGAGAGCAAAAACTTGACATTAGGTAAAGGGAATTTTACCAACGTATGCTTACCTAAGATGAAGTGGCGAAACTTTTCAACAACTTTAACAAGAGAGAAAGCATGTTTCTCAATAAACAAATATTTAAATTCATCATCGGGTAAACTTTGACTCATGTAAGCCACTGATTTTTCATTTCCTTGGTCATCATTTTGCACGAGGACTGCAGAAACTGCTTCCTTGGTGGAATTAGTATATATTTTGAATTCCTTCTCAAAATTCGGCTTCACCAAAACCTGTGCAGAACTGATTTCTTTCTTAATCCCTTCAAAAGCATTTTCGACATCATCTTTCCAAGAAAAAGAACGATCTTACTTAAGAAAATTATGAATTGGTTTGACCATCACAACAAAATCTAGAACAAACCTACGGACAAAGTTAATAACCCCCATAAAAGATTGAACCTCCTTTTTGGAAGTGGGAGAAGGCAGATTAAGGATAGCAGCAATCCTTTCAGGATCAATGCTTATTCCTGAATCAGAGACAATGTGTCCAAGGAGCTTTCCCTCGGTAACGTCGAAAATGGACTTGGAAGGATTTAGAGAAATGCCAAATTTCCTACATCGCATGAGAACTTTTCTCAGATGACTAAAATGATCTGATCAGATTTTAGAGTATAGTGTTAAGGCATCAAGGTAGATCTAGATGATCTTACCGATCAAATCGTCAAAAGATATTTGCATAGCTCTTTGAAAGGTGGCACCTGCATTAGATAATCCAAAAGGCATACGTTCGTAAGCAAAGGTATCCCAATGAGTAATAAAGGTGTTTTTATATGTATCTGCCCTTTTTACCTTGATTTGATTGTAACTGGAAAAACTGTCAAGTAAGGACATCATTTGTGACCCTGCCACTTGCTACAAAATCATTTCCATATTAGGGAGAGGAAAGTGATCTTTTATAATAGCTCGATTTAATGCGTGTAAATCAATGCATAATCTGATCTGACCAGTTTTTTTTCGAACAGGAACCAAATTTGAAACCCATTCAGAATACTTGACCGGAAAGATAATTCCGGACTTCAAGAGTTTTTCCAACTCCTTTTGAATATTTGCTTCTAGTGTAGGGTTAATAGGTCATTGTTTTTGCCTAAATGGTTTTATGGCTTCCTTAATGGGGATGGCATGTTGTATAAGACTAGGATCAAAACCACGAAGATCCTCATAAGACCAAGCAAAAACATCTTGAAATTCACCAAGTATCTTGGCAAACTTCATTTTCTCTTCATCTGAACATTTGGCACCTATTTTAACATTCTTTGGAGTCTCGGGTGTCCCAATGTTCAAGGGAATGGTTTCACCCACCTTCCTTTCCGAATCCTCTTATTTTTGTTTCTTCGTGTTGCCTACATCACTCAAAGAAAATGAACTCTCTAGAGGATTCAAGCCTTTAGGAATCTTGTTATCTTCTATGGATATAATTTCCTTAGGTTTAAAAAGTTCATTTTGAATGAAATCACAAATGCTCTCATCGTTAGGGAAGACTTGCCAAGATTCTATATTTTCAAGGATATGTGGACGATATAGAGATTGAAAGGTACAATCAGGTCTGTGTGGCAGATGTTATCGATTCGGAGAGGCTGCAAAAACAACTAACCGATCAGCCATTTAGTTTAAATCCCTCTTAACATGAGTGATGTTGAAAGATAAAAGGTTCGAGATAAGTGCCCAAATAGTTTAGGTGTATTGTTTCATCAACTTGTTTCTAGGAGATTAAATTTTGCGTACAAGATTCAAAACAAGCTCAGAATCCCCAAAAACTGAAAGGTGACCACAACCAAGATTATAGGCATTCTCAATGCCCAATAACAAAGCTTTGAATTCAGTGACATTGTTTGTGCAAGCAAACTCCAACCTATAAGAAAAATTATGGATTTTTCCTACAGGAGAAATCAAGATAATGCCATCTTTGTTACCTTCATTAGAGCATGAACCATCAAAGTGCATGTGCCACATACCATGATATGTCCCCTTTCGCTCGAATGCTATCATAAGATTATTCATGTCTTGTACTAGATGTAATAGGATGGGCATGTCTTTCTATTTAAATGATTCTCCCTAGGGAAGACATGTTCTTTCAAGCTATTCTTCATACTCTGAACAAGTATACAAAGCAGAACCGAGATTATCAATGTCTTTTTCCTCAAGCTTATGATAGTAGGGGGAAGGTAATGCATTGTAGTAATGCATGAAAGAGGCTTGGTTCTGAGGTCGGATGACTTCAGGTATCTGATTGTATATCTTAGTGAAACGCAAGTTGAAAGACTTGATGGTCTCACCATCCTTATAGGTGATGTTATTATATTCCCGTAACTTCTTGGCTAGGCTTTTAGATTTCCCATAAGTGGATCTGAACCAGTAAATTAACTCCTCCCAAGTAGACGTAATATTAGGAGGAAGGTCAAATAAATCAGCCGTAACCTTTCCTTCCAAGGAATTGACGAATACGTGCATGAAGGTATCATTGTCATTGGCTTCTATGTTGTGACAAGCATTAGAAAATCCCACCAGATGTTTGTTTGTAGTGACAGTCTTATTTCCTGAAAACCTAGGAAGATGTTCTTTGAATTTAGGCAGTGGACGAGTAGCAGGTGCTAGGTTAAGAGGAGAAGACACATGCCATAGTGTGGTTGTGGCGTCTTCTTCAAATTGAAAAAGCCCATACTTTTTAATAACTTTGGTGGGATTTGTGGTAGACTGGACATGGATATGGTGGCTATATAAGCTATCGATCATTGACGAAGATGAAGAATGAGAAGAGTAAGAACTTCCAGTGCCACCAGAGCCACCACTAGATGCCATCTTGTGGATGATAAATGAGGGAAAGAAAGACAAACTGGACAAATCAAACAAAGTTCTCCTTAGAGCATTTTGTTGGGTAGATAACACAACGTTCCTTCTTCCTATTTCAGTAATAGGATTAATTTTAGGTGATAAGACTCTTCTTCTTCTAGAAACATGAGAGTCTAAAGAGATGAAAGAAAGGCCAAAACTTGAAGATAAGAAGGTTACTACTGATTTCTAGGTTGTCTACATCTAGCTTCCAATCATTCTTGAGCACTAATGTATCGTTCAATTGTTTCCCATGAATGATTAAGCTCAACACATGTATTGGTAGTGTCTAAAGTGGTGTTAAACAGGTTCAAAGCAATGTTGGTCTGATCTTGAAGACCGAGCTCAATATTGGGTTGCCTTGTAATAGGTACAGTCATTAAGAAATAAAATAATCAAAGAATCAATATTAGAAAAATAGATGTATCGATGAAATTCGAGTATAAACATTTACCAGAGAGATATTGAATATCTCCCCAGTATGGTCACCAAATAAATGTTGAGGAAAAGATATTAAATGATCTTACTCAAGCACTTTTAGATTCTTCTTGGCTAAAGAAAAATAGACGAGAATGTCACCCTATGTTTATATCCATCAAAAATCAAATCCTAACTCACAAGTATCAATTACAAGTGCCTAGGCTAGTCTTTTTCACAAATAAAAGCTTGCTGGAAAATTCATTTTAATATGATTTTCTGAATATAATAGTTGTTGAAAATAAATGTAGAGATAGAAGTAAAGAAACCAAGATGATAATCAAGATAGATGAGACATAAATGAATCATTTATTCCATTCCAATTCATCAAAGAGTCATTCTCTTTACAAAATCGCATGCATAAATTTTGTACCAAAGTCAAACTTAGACACCCCCGATGGAACATACAAAAGGACCTCTGACAGAAAATAAAAAAAAATGAACTCTAAAAGTTGTATCATCTTGCCACAGATTGTTTCCCACTCGACTCTGCACAATAGCCTTTGTCAGTCATGAAAACTAATTCACAAACAAACAAGTCTACACAGACTATCAAAGATAGATAAACACCTCTAAAAAACAAGTGTCTGAATGAGGTAATTCAGCCTTGAATCTTGTTGTCTACAATAAGACCCTGCTATCATAAAAAATAATTAGGCTTGTGATAAATTAAGGAATGAATGAAAACTGAACTATCTCAACATAAACTCAAAGAGCAAACCTTAGTATGCTTCTCCCTCTATCCTCCTTTGTTCCTCCCTTTCCTTTTGCCCTTTAAGCAAATTAGAATTGGTTGAATTAGTTGAACTACCTCATTAGTTAATTTAACTAAAAACTCAACCAACTTTTAGTTAAGGGGGAAAAGTAATAAATCATAATAAGGATTTTAAATAAATAATAACTAGTAGGTGGGACCCCTTGTGACTCCCTTTAGCTCTCAACAATCATAACATAACTAGTTAATTAAGCTAAAACACCCCTCCTTGTGACTCTCATCATCACATTCATATTTGACAATTTATCTCAATGACATTTGTAATTATTTCCAAAATATATTACCAACATATCCAAAAAGCATGGTATCTGGAAATTTGACGTCAATTGTCATCAACAATAAAAAAAACCTAAAATCCATATTTTCCAGTCTGTGAAGTAATATTTCCTTTGTTGTTGCTATCATCTTTTAATCCTTCTGAACCTGCCTTAGGATGTGTGGAGTCTTTAAGTCTAATTTCGTTGATCATATGAGAGAAATTGTCCCTCCAATGCATGCAGGAGAATACTGATTTATCAGAATTATTTGAAGATGCAGAAGGGGCAGTAGCGACTTTCTTTTCGACAAGGGCATAGTGGGCCTCAATTTTAAGCCTTTTATTTGAATAGCTCATTTGTGTATGCATAATTGATTAGCAAATAGTTCCTTTAACAAACATACATGGAAACTCTTTCAAAATATGAAATAGACTTTGGCTCAACAACATATCAGACCCATGTAATCCAATCCATACAAATTGTTTAACTGTTGTCATTGAGTAGGGGGTGAACAAAAGGTCCTGGGATATGCGAGGGGTTTGTATTGAGCGCAAAATGATAAAATGAGGGGAAAAGAAACATGGTTACCACTCAAAGACAACAACAATCAACTGTAATGCAAATCAAAGAAAATACCATTGTAATACAAACAAGAAATTGTGACTTCAAACTGCATCAATACAAAATTCTTCTTGACTGTAATTAAATTTTAGAACAGGGAGTGAAAAATGAATGTGGGAAGGCGAGGGGGTTGTAATTAGCGAAAAGTGAAAAAATGGTAGGGAAAGAGAGCAGGTATTGTTCATAAAATTAATTAAGTGATCCATAAAATCATTCTATATCAACATAAAAGAACCAATACCAACCAAGAAGATCATTGTGCCAAAAGAACAACTACTATGTAACATTCAAACAATTATGTGCATTAACTTGCTCACTGTTTGCAATCAATATGTAATACAGTGTCATCAGAACAAGACAGTATGCATTCCAAAACAACCTGTAGAGGAGTTATGTTTCTTCTCATTTATCCATTTAATATTTTAAAACAATTCCCAAATGAATAAACAGTCACTTATTTCCACTCTGTCCAGTATCAAAAATCAAACATCTTCCATCAACACATACACCAAAAAGCATGCCCGATTTTATCCCTCAATTCCATCTAATAATTAAATTATAGTGAGATCATACTGCTATAGCACATGTTCCTATCTCCATTAAGATGCATGATATTCATTAAACATACATAGTGGACAGTCAAACACAACGATCCATATTTTAATTGCAAAGATCCTGACTTGTCGTTTAAACTCACAGACAACAATCACCACTTTAATTCATACTATGCTTGAAATACACAGACCATTCGACAAAACCCAGAGTATTTATGTGACTGTACAAGTCCAACTACTCTGAATCTAAACATCCATAATGTTGGACTATCAATCAATATAATGAGGTAGAAACAATAAGCCTGATCGCATCCCATAAATTGATCAAATTTGCAACAAAACAATTTTGTTTAAAACCTCGTGACTATATTTGATGGTGCAATCAATAATATCCATAGCATATATAGTGGATGGCCATACCATAATCACCACGATTGAAATACTCCCATGGCAATTTAACAGTCACAACAATCACTAAAATTTAACAGTCACAACAATCATTAACTCAACTTAACATGTTGTAGGAACGCCACACATACCATGCATATTGTTGTGACTTAATTAATTAAAACTAATGCTTGGTCAACAATTCAATAATCACAATGTAAGAGACAAAGTTTTGTGCATTCAATCCAATTCTCCAATCAACCAAATTACCATGCTGATTTTATCAATTTGATTGTCCTAATAAAAATTGCAGTGACTAAATACCAAAATCAACACCACTGTCAACATAATCAACAAAGATGAGCCAGAAATCAAAGACTGCTGACAATAACCAACAACTCATAATAACCAATAGTATATCCGACAGGCCATAACGGTTCCCTCTATCAAAACCTGGACCTGAGAAATCAAGGGTTTTCTTTGTGGACCAACATGAGGAGACTGGAGTCCACTCCAATCATTGGGTGAGAACTTCCGAGACCAATGGTGCACATGCAGGGTATACCACCAATGACTTCACTAACAGGGTGATAGTTCACGAGATAGGAGAGACTATGAACAGAGGAGCAAAGGCTCCATTTTGGCCTTGTAACAACACTTAGAACACGTAGGGTATAACCCTCGTGGCTCTCCCAATCAACCAACTAACAACGTTGTGATAAAAAAGAGCCAAGAAGAAGAAATAGAACCCACTGTGCAACCATCAGTAGCATGAACAACCCATACCCAAGGGAAACAATGCGCAGTGACACAAGGCATTTTAATCCCAGTAACCCCATAACAAGAAACGACTGGGTATGGTGATACGAATGCATGGAGACAGCCAACCAGTCTAGACCAAATGAAACCCTCCAACTAAAACCAGCAAGGATGACAGAGAGCCTTTATGGATGCTAACACTTAGAATGACCAATAACACTGTGACTTCAAACATTATTGCAATGAAAACCACCAACGATTCTTTGTAGAAAAACATCACAAATTTACATAGTTGTCAGACTTAAGGACATCACAGACCCATAGATCCCGAGCTAATATCTATTTCTTAGCTAGAGCAGATCCATGGATGACGAAAAGACATACTTGTAACCAAGAGCACCTTAAAAACACGAGCTTGGCCAAGTGGTTCTTCCTCTTCTTGAAAGTCAGAGATCAACGAATACAATTGACAATAGCCAGTCGGGGTGACGGCCAGTGGGAGGGGTATGGAGTGACGTGCAGTAAATGCATGCCACCTCCAATATCCACTCATTCAATTCTGTAGTAGACTCCAACCCACTATTCATTCAATTAAACCATGCCTCGAAACCAACATCCAAAACGTGCCACCTTATGTTACATTAACATTTGCCAATCACCCATAATGCACATCCCGTATTTTTCATATAAGCCAATAAATCATGTGGCCACTAACCCTATTAACAACAATCAATTTAACTTCAAATGCATAGTGTAGCATCATATAGCATAATAACGTAGTTCCTCTCATTTAGATTTTATTCATATTGCTCATTTATTTTCAATTGCTCTTTTGTTGTTACTAACATGTACCTTTTGCAGGTGTTGCAAGTAATAAATCAAGGAGTAAATATCAAGGGTAACAATAGATATCATAAGTCATTATGACATGACATTCGAGCCTAGATCAAGAGAACAAACATGCATTATCCATCATCCATTTGTTGCGAATAGAACCAACATTGATCATCAATCATGCTCAAACCCATAAGCAGTGTTGAACAACAATAAAAACATCAAATAAGAACCAGATCTAATATCCCAATCTATAAGGGGTCCCTACCTACTAGTATTATATATGTTATTAGCTTATGATTAATAGGCTTAAGCAATACTTTGCGGGCGAAATACTCTTTGCGATTTTAATCGTCAACACCCCAGATATGACCCAATTGAAGCCAACCCTGATGAATGATCATGAATGAGAACAGACTTAGTGAGTCCTGCCAACAAGAAAGGATCTAGAAAACCCATTTGATGGTTTCTAGGGCCTGTTGGAGAGGTTGATGCAGGAGACCCCACAAGGATGTTCCTCTCAGAAGAAGTAAATTCTAGAATGACTCCTCTTTGTAGAAACCCTAGTTCTCCCGAACTTTGATGTCCTAATTTCTATAGGTCCTGTCCCAACAGAGCTTCATCCTAGGAAGAGAAAGGATAATATAGAAACTTATCACCCGCTAAAGAAAAGCCTCCATTTAGCACCCCCAGAACCTCATAGGAAAACCCATAATCAACATAAGGAAAAAGCGTGGTGGTCCCAACGAAGAGAGGAAACCCCAACACCAACCTCGTTGAGGAGAACTCCTTTGCTAATAAATCATATCCATTGTCAACCTGTGAAAGAGATGTGTCATGCAAATGGTTTGTTCGGATGCCAGCTGGTGGCCACCAAATATCAACTTCTTCCATTGTGTCTACGTTGTAGTCGAGAAGCTCCTCCTCCTCCTCCCAATCGTCATTTGATTGTTGCACATTCCCCTCATGACCACCTGCATCCTACAAGAGATCCCACTGACTTCTGCAGGTCATCCCTTTCTCAACTTAGGATTTTTGCATCTCCCCCTGTCAGTCTAGTTATCATTTTATTTCACCGTTCTCAACTTATTGTCCAAATTATTAATACACTTAATTGGCAACTTTTTAAATTTAGCAAGGGTTACTAGTCTTTACCATTCATTCAAAATTTTGTTCAAAAAACATGTAGATATATATTCATATATAAACTCAAGCAATTTGTTTGTTTAAATTATTTTCCAGAACATTAAATTTCTATAAAAACCTTCCATGGTAAAACTGTGTTTCTACTAGAAATTATTGTCTTCCTACTTTCATGCAATTCTTCGTTATTTTTAGGGAATAGTTACTATTTTCAAATATCTCCCCTTTGGACATTAATTTACTATGTAATTCCTGGTAAGAATTCCTTTCTTACCAAATTCTAATGTAACTTAATTAATCACAATGCTTCAAATTATTTATTTCATTTCATTTCAAATTAAGAAATTTGTTTTTTGTTTCTCATTATTTCCTTATCATTTAACTCTTGGAATACTTTGCCTCTCTTCAATACTTGAGCTATTTTCCTAAGGCCCCAAACATAGATATTATATCTTCTAAATTTTCTAGTATAAAATCTTCAAGAAAACTTAGAATAAAATATTCTTATGCATAAATCAAACCTCTTTTCTTTTCAGATGTTCTGTGGAGATTCTAATTGTTCATTCATCACCACTAATACATGAAATAGATTGTGAACTCTCAATAAGACGCACCATTCACTCATGTCACTCCTTTTTAAAACAAAATCAAGCAAGAAGTGAGGTTGTCAACCAAAATAAAATTTAGTTGTAACATTCTCACAATTACACCTAAATTTCTCAGGCCACTTTAACAGAACATTGAATTTACATTGTTTTGAAAACACATTCTACTGTATTTTTGAACTTAACATTGCAGAGGTTTGGAAAATATATACCTATATAGAAGATGAAAATAGTTGTAATTGTTGAAGAGTGTACCACTTTCCACCCAACCATAGGCACAATTGCTCCTGGTCTTTTCATAGTTGGCCACCCACAAGACAGAGTACAATTCCATGAGAGGAAACTCTTTGACTCGGGATATGAGAAAAGATGAAGGACACTCTCCTTCACCTACAGGAACTCAACAAGCCAATTCTTCAATTCACCAAGAAAGGGGGGATTCTCTTTCCACAAAGACCTTCAACAGTTGTCATACACATCACAAGGGAGACCGTTCACTTCCCAATAGTCTCTCAACACCCTCCCCTCGTAGTTCCTTCTTGATTTCTCAGCCAATCACTAAAATTTTGTAGCTCCATTTATCATCCCTATTTGAAGACAGTTTCCAATGGTTCATGCACCTAGAAAAAGTATTTCTTCACTCCTCTTTGCTTTCTAAGAACTAGAAGAGTTTCTCACACTCTTCTCCACTCAAATTTGGTCCCTAGACTCAATTGTGTGTGTCCTCTCTCCTCTACCCATGATTTTCCTACTTTTATTTCCTTCTACAGTAATATTTCATGGGTCAAATCCCCCAATTCATGGGTTAGATCATAAACTTCCAAATGGGTACTATTCCCATTCTCTCATTGATTTTCGAGAAGGACCAACCAATCACCAACTTGATTGGTAAATAATTTTTTTTGGGGGTAGAGGAAAATTCTAGGTTTGAATATTTTTAATTTAGAAGAGTAATTCATGGTAGGGGTCATCTCAACCAGTCATGGTTCCCCTCACCATTCCCTATCATGGTATCATAATCCATATAGGCAACACCTTCAACAATTATTCAACATTTTTCATTTTATTTAATAACATAAATATTTCACATTACCTTCTTTGGAAAAGGTTCATCATTTCCCAAAATCCCCACATAACTAATCTATCCATAGTCTTATAACAATAATATAAGTATATTTACTAGTTGGTGGAAACAAGGGTATTACAATTCCCTCCCCCTTAAAGGAACATTGTCATCAGTGTTCTTTGCATCTTAGTAACACCAGTCATGCCCCCATTTTTTAGCTTCTTTAGCAATGTTTTTTTTTTCTTGGTCTGGTCCTTTCCCAAACTCTTGGCCTTTGTCGCATGCCTACAATAATTTCAAACACCAAGTATATTAATCACAATTTCATGCAAAAACATTTTATTGTTATTCAAAACTTAAGAGGAAATATTCATATCAGTGCAATACTTATTTGTACAATTTCATGGATCCACATCTAGTTGGTTGTCTTACTAAATTGACCCACTATTTACTTTACATACCCATTTGTGTGCATGATCCCAACCAACAATGTAGATGAATTATATATTTCTCCTCTTCCTTGGGGTCACTCACCTTCCAGGCCCATGCTCAAGCATCCCCTTTTCTATTATACAATCTCGTTGGGTGATCCATCTTTCCTTGCGAAGGATTTTTCACACAAGAAGAGTTTCCAAGACTTCATCGAGTCTTACATATAAGGAATGCCTCTGACCTTCTCTGTCGAGGCATCCTTCCGGCTTGTGTTACCACAACACAACATCTTCTATGGAGATCATGGCTTATCACAGGTTTCTCATGTCACAACAGTATAATTTTTCCATGTTTTCCATCTTGACAATTATCAACTACCCCTCCAAGATAGATATTTCATCTCATATATATCACATGCATACAGTAAACATGAGATATTGTCATCGATTTATCAAAATTTCCAAATCTATTACCCACCAACTTCTAATTCCACATTTTTTTCAGACCTGTTCCACACAAAACTAGATTCACAAGTATGATATCTTCCTTGTCATAACAGTTTGGCTCAACAATAGTTGATTTTCCTTATGGGATTATAACACTTCCTCATCCAAGACCCTTCTTTCCTGCAATTTCAATACTCACACATCCGAACAATTGTTATTTCTCATGCACATTATACTTCCATTGCACACTTGCAATGAATCACAAACAATTTCAAAATTGTGCATACTAACAATCAAATTATATTTATCCATTTAGTGAGATTAAATAAAAGGACTTACCATTTCCCTACACATGCATCATTCTCGCATACCAAGCTTTTCAAAAAGAAATCAACTTTTAAGTGAATTTAATCCAATGTGTCAATATCCATGGCCAAATTCACATAAAATGCACCCTTGCATTGATTTTAGATTATTATTTTTCATGTTAGGAACTCCTTCCATGGTGTATTGGAACTCAACCAACCTCTCACCACAAGGATCCACTATCCATGTTCCTTATTACATTAGGATTGTTCCTCTCACCTTGAGTTGACCATAACCTCAAATCAACACACCATGATATGAAATTAAAATTTCATAGGAATACCTTCCAACATTATTTCTTCACTAATAACCAGGGTGTCAACATCTGAGGCCACCCAATTTCTCTCTTTACCATTCTACAACTCCGGTAGAGTATTGGAAGGCCCCCCTTACATAACGAGCAGTCCATTGCCTAGCCTATCATGTAAACATGCATTTCCTCAATGTATTCAATTCAATGTGTTGCTTATGAGCACTTTTGTTCCCAATCACTCATGATTGGGCAATGTACCCAAGACACTATTGTTTCATGAATTGTCTTGCAAGGATTTTAATCATCCTAGACTGGCATGGGTTTCTTCTCTCTGTTATTTAGATTCTTCTTTCTTGAATCTTACCCTTCTTAGATATCAATGGCATACAATAGCTACTCAAAATGATTTGCATACCATTAAGATAATAAAATACTTTAGAGGGGATTCTTACCTAATCCCTTTTAACTCCCATGTCACATAAGCATAAAGTATTTTATACCTACTCTGGCTACCAACACCCTATCTAATATTACCTCATCATTGCTTCTTCATGGGAACTCCCAAATTCCTTTCAACAATATTTCAACAATAACCCTCTTGCATTTACCCTATTCCCGAGGTTTTCAACGATTGGTAGTTGTCCTTCCCCAAAAACTCCAATATTTTCCTACACTTGAATGAATAGTTGTTCCCTTTTTAGGTTTACAACTCTTTTAGGAAAATCATATTTTTTGGAGTGAGGAAAGTGTTTCTCCTTTCCTCCTCCTTTTCTTAAGAAATATGCCCCTCTTAGGATTTTCCTACTCTGTTCCTTGAGCAATTTCAATCAAGTTTCATATTGACTTTTGTGGATCATTCAACATGCCATAGTAGCAAGATTTTTCACACAAATTAAGAGCTAGTGCATTATGCACATTCACCAAAGAGAAAAGCAGGTTGGTTAACATTCATTTGTATATATTTAACTCATGCAACATATTTTAAAATGTAATCTGGGATTCTTGTATAAATAGACTTTATAGTCTATTGCCTAATTTTCTAGCATTCATTAAGATTATGCCTTTGTTCTCCTGATAGAGTCCTGACAGAGTTCCTCCACATGGAACGATCCCATCATGCAACTTCCTTATTGCATATCCATCACTATCTGAGATGACCTCAACCTCAAGTCAACCTCATCTTTTTCATTTTAGATTCTTACCCAATATTCCAAAAGGAATTATCAACATGCATCTCTATTATGCATTTAGATTGTGAATTAACACATGCACATTTATTCCATCAATTTGCATTCACATTGTGCTCTAATTACATGCTTTAGAATGTGGTGTGTGTGCCCACCATAGGAACACTTTATAGTTTCATTTCCATATCGATTGAAAATTAATTAGTTCATGATTGTTCACAATCATTTACATGCAGTCTTTAAAAGCGTAAGCATGTTGTCTTTTATCATGACAACAAAGCATCCCTGCTCATTTACTATTTTATCAACTATCACTTCATGAGGAAATGGAACACACCCCCCTAAAGCTATTATTCAAAAACAAATAGTCATGACTCTTCAAAATAGAGTCAACCATGCATCCATGGTATTTATTCAATCATAGAAAGTGCAATTATTTATTTACATTTCACTTATTTAGGAAGTCATATCATGCCTTTAGTATATATATACTCATCATCATACATGTGCATCACTTGTACATTTTTATATCATTGATTCACATCTATTTGGTCTTAATATTTCTCTTCATATCAGACAACCTTATAATGCATTCAATTCATACACTCAAGCATATACAAACATAGATAAATATTCAACATTCAATTTCACTGCTTGGACCTTTTTCCATGTCATTCACACACAAGGACATTTCAAACTTCCATATCCTTCCTCCCATAGATCTTATAGCCATTCTTATGACAAGTCTCATAGGAATACTCAACATTGTGTTTCCCTCTATATTGAGAGCTTATATTCATTCACATAGCAAGTCTCGCAGACATATTCATAATTATGTTTCATTTTCTATATGACAACAAGCAACAAGAAAACACTTTTTCCTCAAGTGATAAAATTATTCCACAACCTAGAAATACAATCTAGGAAATTTCAACAGTGCCCAAGGAAAAAAGACAGCGAATCTAGCTTCTCTTCATGCCTCAAACCATTCTTGGTCAACAAACCTTTTAATCAAGGGAATCATTTTCTAGATTCCCTCTCACTGCTACTTGAGCATACCAAGACATACCTATATGGCTACCATCCACCTCTGGGTGTCAATTTGATCCATTGGTCATCTAGAAATTCCCCAACACTTTATTTACCACATTCGGGATCAACATTTCATTAACCATTCTACCTTATCCTCATAAGGTAATATGTAATCAATATCATCATCATTTTACTTATGCTACTATAATAAGATTATCGCTAACCATATTATCTATGAAATCACTATATTTTACATCCAATAACAGACTATAATAAGTCTATATGCATGTTATATGCATTTTCAATCTTTTCCATATGCATTCCATCATATCCTCATGCACCAAGATTTTTAACCATGCTTACAGTTTAGATGTATTCCAACTATTTTTCTTTTACATTCACTTGCATAGGAAATATTTTAGGTCAATAGGCATATACAATCTCTTATTACAACCATGAATTCATAAACTTGGTCATATGTTCATATCACTTTACCTCTTCCAGGAGGAATATCAACAATCCAAAAGAATCCTTTTTATTTTATTAACTGGGTTATTATAGCAACAATTTTCATTAATTATAGGTCATGTAAACTGACCTTACAATTTCCCATCAGCCCCCTAGTCATGAGGATTTATACATACAGGGCTTAGTCTCTTTTATATTATTTTTTTTCTAAACAACAATTAACATGTCAGGGTTCCAACAACGCATACTAGATTCCTTTAACCACGGGGGAATTTTTGTAAGGGTCTTAGCCCTCATATAAAAAACCATCTGAAAATCCATAGGCTCCAATTGCCCATACTTAGAGGTAACATTAAAATTACTATTTCATCCATCCTTTGGGATTAAGTAGCCCTTAACAGGACTCTGCCATTTTCGGTCGTTCACATTCAAGTTCAACCATTAGTGATTTTCAACATATCCCCAACTCCTGTAGGAGTAGTTATCATAAAGAAACAATATACTCCTTCTCCTGCAAATCAACATGTAACTTTTCTATTGCAAATCAACATGTACCTTTTCTACTGTAAGAAATTCCAAAATGAAATTTTAATCAAGGATTTTGTGTAGATAATAGATAAACTTTTTCAAGTGCAAAGGAATTCTTTCTAACAGGATTTTCTTGGCCTTGTTTTACCATTCCTAGGACCAATTTATGGCTCATCCAGGCCTAGTGTTGTAACCTTCTTTGTTACTACTTTGTAAGACACCCAACCCCTAAGTACCCTTTTAAGAGATGGTGTATTAAATTTTTTCTTTTCCTCAACCATCTCAAATCCTCATTTAGAGGGTACCATCATCTTTTGCTTGTCAAGAGATTTCCAACAACTATATCCATGGTTTAAAAAGAGCTATGGATCAGAAGTTACAAATTTCCAAACTTTATGGATTCTCATTTATTGATGCCATCTTACTTCCATGTGGAAACCACATGGTTTCCCATCGCTCCTGCCATCTGACATGGAACTAACATGGCATCTGCCACCTGTCCCATCCATTGGTTTTGAGACTTTATTCTTCATTGGAGTCCTCCAATCGGGATTACCATATTTCTCGCACCTAATCCAGTATGATGGATCATACCTACAGATACAATGACCCTCGGAGTTGGGACATCAACGTCTCTGATTACTTCAGGGTCGCCAACTCGCATGATGATTAATGACCCTTATAACACTCATGCGATGCTTACATTATGTGGGATCCTTGAATATCTACGACTGAGATTGAATCTCACATTTTTTCCAATCAATGACCCATATTTCCTCTTATATTTCTTCACATCGTAATCATCTAGCAATCCCTTCACTCTGGCAACCCTATGGTAGTAACCCCGAACAACAGTGGGGATATGTCCACTCATCTGCCACCTTGGTCATCACTGCCACCATATACCTGTCTCTTAACTCATTCACATCACATGACACATGGACCCACCATGACATGCCATGTCACCATAGAGTACAACGACTCGTCCAACTAGGTATTTTTATACACACACACACACACATTGAGAAGAAAGAGGAAAGTTTATTTTCCAGTCCTTTAATAACTAAAAATACTATATTTACCAAAACTCCTCGAGGAGTGCAAATCATCCTCTATGTATTATTAAAATTGGGAAAACTTGGGAAAGTTTGTTTCTTTAGAAAGAAGCGGGAAATAATTTCAAGCTTACCATCTCTCATGCACAAGAAAAGAAAATCACCATTTTTAATATATGACTTTCTCAACTTATTATCCAAATTATTAAGAGATCTAACTTGTAACTTTGGAAATTTACCAGGGGTTACCAGTCTTTATCATTCATTCAAAAAAAAAATCAGAAAACATGTAGATATATATACATATATAAACTCAAACAATTTATATGTTTAAAATATTTTCCAGAACACTAAATTTTTATAAAATCCTTCCAATTAAGATACAATTAAGATCAACCCTGAAGCAATTCTTTGTGGAGTTTATTCATGAGAAATGTTCTTCATTACCAAAAAAGTGACAATGATGTATGTGGCTGAAAATAATCCATGATCATACACGAAAAGTCTGTAGAAGAATACAAGAAAAACACTCAACAACTCAGCCTTGTGCCCAACTATGATATTCAAGCGTAAAGTTATGAGAAGTGGTGTAGAAGAATAGAAGAATTGAGAAGATGGAGATTTATTTCTTTTAATCAGAAGCTTAATTGTGTATCCATGGTTGTACATTCTTATTCCTCTAATATTATGCCCTTACCCCCTCACAATACTAATTATTGGAACCTTTGATGAAGCCCCTCTTCTCTTTTTAAGAAGATATTTTCTAACTACTTGAGTAGTTAGGGTTTTCTTCCTTTCTTGAAATTTGCATAAAAGTTTCTTCTTGAAACATTCCATTTAATTGGTGCCTCATTAATTCCTCATTAATGAACTCGCATCATTAATATAAGTATATTGAAAATTGGTCCCTCTCCTTTTTTAATAAAAGTTTTAATTAAACTTTTATTTTTAGAATTTAATTAATTTCCCTTTAAAAGAGGATGTCTATGTTTTAATTTTTGGGTAAATATTTGGATCATTTCATCCCTTGAAACCACTTCTAATGTTATCTTCATCATCTCATATTTCCAACGATATAAATTTTCCCAAATCCATGTTATAGCAAGATTTTTCTCACTCTATGCAATGTTGCCCAGAAGGCCTTTTTCCATTTCCCCATGCAGACTTATCATCCCTGTTTGTAAGATTTAGAGCTAAAAAAAAATATTTTTCCACATGTACACATATTGCCTACTGTACAACATGCATACATGCAGGCTACTCCACTACAGTCTGCGTACATCGGGATTTTTGCTCAAAAATGAAAATTAAATGTCGGGTTTCCATGTCACGACAAGAGATCTATGATCCTTGGCCTTCCATATACTAGAAAAGTTCTGACTCGGCCCTTCAGTTCCATTTTGAAGGCTATAAATGGGCCAATTACGAGCTATGGAAAAGGAGAAAGAATTCAACTTTGAGAGAAAAGTTACTTTGGAGAAATTACTTACTTCATATTGAGTCTGCATCCCTTTGTCCTTTAAGTCTGAACACAATGTTCAAGCCCCAAGCTCTTCCCTTATTGATTGAGAACCTCATTGTTTCTCTCTTATGAGCTTGCGTTTGGTGGAGGATTGCAGTGGTGGAGGCCCAACTGGAAGGAACTTAGTTTCTCGGTTCCGAACTGTGCCGACACGGAAGTCTGTAACATTTTCACTTCTGCTGATCACATATTAATAGAAATACTCTTTTCCCGTCCAATTGATATCTTGAAAATATATTGAATTATTATTCCATGGACATATTTGTCATGTTTATTAATGGATTATGCTATCTAATGTGCTAACCTTTTATATTGTCACCATATGCTTGCTTTGTTTGTTTGTTGAGAACTTGTTGCAGGTATATAGATTTAGGTTGAAGTGCTCAACGATGGACTTCATCGAACATATGGATGAGGTAGGACTCTTTCTTATCTCACTTGCATATTGGTTTATATAGCATGTTGTTGGGATAGAGTTGATTTATGCTTTCATTTCCATCTGTTGTGGTTTACCCTAGCCATAGAGAGATTTTCCTCGTAACAGAATTGGAGACCATATTGGGGATTGAATCTTCTTTCTTAGGGTTTGGAGTACTTTTCTCCTTAGATTTCTCTCGTTTCTTTTGTGTTTCCTGTTACATCATTGTTTGACAGTTTATGTTCACTCTGGGTCTGATTTTTCAACCTTTATCCCTTTCCTGTCCTTGTTTTGAAACATATATGCACTTTTTTTTTTGTCAGTCGCATACATACACAGGATGTCTCACTTCAAGATGTGTATATATGCTCTATTTTCCTGAACAATCACATACATTAGTTTTCCTTGCTTGTTTTCTTTGTCTAGTGATTGTTGGGTAGGATTTGATGTTTGTTGAGCCTTTTGGGGGGTCTGTAGTGCCTACTAAGTGCTTGTGGGATGACAAGAAACCTATCTCTGGTTGAATTTTTGGGTGGAGTCTTTCTCATCATCTTTTCATTTTTTATTGTCCTTGTACATTGGGATGGGTGTTTTGTTGCTTGGTATCCTTCTTGAGTTATCTTTTTCTATACACAATAGGGTTATATATCAAGTTACTTTTCAGTCCATGCATTTTCAATTTTTTTATATTGAAAATACAAAAATAGGCATTTTGCATTGCTTGGCATTTTTGTCTTTTGAGTCTTTTTCATTAGCTTAGTGCATATAATGAAAGATCACATTTTTACTTCAAAATTGCAAAGTTGAATTTGAAAATTGCATTGGTTTTTAGAAGCATATCATTCATTGAAAGTTAAAGTTAGGACTTTGCATTATTTTCATATTTACTTTTCTTGCAGAGTCATAACATCATGAGTTTAACTACCATACATTTTTGAGTAAACATGGCCAATAAAATTAACGTTATAATTTAAAATTGATTAGTCACGATTTTATTTTCTAGGGTGCACAAACTAGCTTAGGATTTAGTGCCTTGGAATAGGTTTTTGTGAGTAAACTTCTCCAAGGCAATTAAATCAACATATGTCTCTGAGAAAGGGAGTGGAGAGATCCATTGTATAATTGGTAATATCAAGAGGCTCCACTCACATCGGAGTTAATCACGATGTCATGCGAAGTCGGTTGAAGGGATATCCCCCCGATACCTTCCTAGTGTCAGAGATATTTCTGGGTATCTATTCGTATATGGGGATCTTGTTAGTGCCCTTACCTCCATGAGAAGCAGTGATTTCAAGGTTTCGTACTCTTCTACCCTACCCATAGGGTGGACCTAAATTACGACTTCTCGCCTGTGCATCGGTTATAAAATGGTTTATTATTTTCTTGACTTAGGTGTCTCATAGGTTACTTGCAGGGGTTATTTTGCAGGTACCCTGGGTTAGATAAGGGTTGGACAACACACAACCTTTATGGAGGATTACCTTTCCTAGGGGATCTGACTGACTGGTTATTAATCCCACGAGAGCCCTTATAACTGATTGTGTTACCTCTGATCTTTAGCAGGGAGTCTCAAGCCCCTCTTGGGCAAGACATACCTTCTTTAGGGAGGGAGGCCACTCAACCACTTTACCCTGTTTGTATGCATATTGGCCATTTGACTTTTGTTGTGCTCTTTGATTACTAGTTGACCTTAGGATATATATTTTTTATCTTTAGAGTCCTATGTCATCTTGGAGTCGAACCAGCCTCCCCACCGGTCCCATCGCTTGTTATAGCTACCACCGGATTTCGAGTCTTTGCCTTCTAAAAGGCATAGAGTTATTAGGCGTGGTACATACACATCCACTTTCCAGACTTGTGATTCTACAAGGATGAGTACTGAACCTAGTCTTCAGAACACTAGGAGCCCTTCGACTCACATACCTACTATAGTTAATGGCACCCCTTCGACTCCTGCAACCTCAATGGTGGTAGTGTTGGAGGCACCTATCATTACTATGGCTCGGCCGATAGTGAATGCTCAAGCTACCACCTCGAACCCTTTTGTGTCTCTTGGCCACTCACCGGGCTATAATGTTCAGTCCATCCCTATGGATTCTAGTCCTTTTTCTTATGGTATGCCCAAGTTCACTTCGTAGTTTTCGAACGCCATCCCAGCTGTTGGCCCGAATGCTAGCATTGGGCTTGGGGGAACTACACCTCCTTACACTCCATTTTCTTTTGGTTGTTCTCAAATCCCTCAAACAACTCCTAATATGGGAGTATTCCTACATTTAACCCCGGGTCCAACCCTCTTTCTTCTGGGTGGAACAACCAACCTGGCGGATAAGCTTCTGCTCAAGTTTTGTCCTACACCCCTACCTCCTCGGTACCTATTCTGACCAATACATTTGGAATGACGAATCCACCTCTATCCTCTGGGTTCCCACCCAAAGGAGGTCAGTTTCACGCTTTGGGAAACCCCCAACTTGGATCCAATCCGACTAGGGGAAATTTCTATAACCCTCAATAGAAAATTCCTACTGGAATGATGCCCAACCAACCTTTTATGGGTCAGCCTGGAGGAGGGCCTTATAATCCTAGATAGGGCCATAGTATTTACCAGAACCCTAGATGGTCTACAGTTCCTCAAGAACAATCTTTCTCGGGAGTTTGGGGCCAAATGCCGCAACCTCGTCTCCCTTTTCTGGCCACGCTTAATCTGCCAGACTTGTCTAAGTTAATGAAGGACCCTATGAGTCATGATCCTACATGGCCCCTCATCCCCACCAAGCTTCCTTTGGACATTCCAAAGTTTGAAGGTAAGAAAGAATAGATAGGATCCCGGTGATCACATCACTACCTTTCACCTTTGGTGCTCATCGAATTTCCTTAATGACGATTCTATTCGGTTGAGATTATTTCAATGCACCCTCATCAGAGTTGCTGCGAAATGGTATATTGAGCTACCTAGGGGGTCATATGGGACTTTTAGTCAGTTGGTGTTGGTCTTCCTTAGCCACTTCCAGTTTCCCATTCATTATGATGTTGGCTTAGAAATTCTATCAACTTTACGCTAGGACATCGCCACTCATATCTCGGATCATATCCAGGAGTGGCATAGATGAAAGAGGTTGATTAAGGCCCCTATATACCTGGCCTTTCTTTTAGAATGGTTCCTTAAGTCTTTTCATGCTCCTATCTCGAAGGACGTTGCTACTTCCGAGGTTACCACTGAGGAGGAAGCAATCTTTAGAGCCCAACCGTTAGACTTGATATATGCTTAGTCTGGGATGTTATACCACCTTCTTCTAGATGCACCACAGTCAAATTACGACCTGAGAAAAAAGCCCGGAACTCATGATGATGGAATTGTAGGTATAGCCAATGTAAAGTCTATAGACTCGGTGACAAGCCATATGAAAGAGTTGTCTCTAAACCAATCTGCAGGAGGGCCAACTTTGTCTATGTCTTCCAAACCCACTCATTCAGTGGATGTACACTCTGTGAAATTGTCGACAAACCCAAATGGTAACCAGCAACTAGGAGACAATAAGAAGAAAGGATGTAATAATCGTAAGGGTGGGAAAAATGGTAATAAACCCAAGGACAATGGTAATAATGAGAAGACGAATAATAATATTGGAGGGGGTAAACAAGAAAAACATAAGGTGAAGTTTCCTTGTAAGATTTGCAAAGATGATCACCTTACCCATTTATGCCCCAAAATTGTGGAAGCTACGAGGCTATTATCTCTACCGCCCACTGTGCTGACGAATCCATTCCCACATAACCAACACATGGCCTCGAGTTCCTCAAATTCTGGAAATGCGGCTGGTGGGAGTCAAAACCCGTCATTACAAGATGGCGACTATTTGTGTATCAATATGGTTGATGCAAAAATTGATGTAGGCACTTGATCTCGAGATTATAGCTCTTCGCAAGATATTCCTGGTCTAGAATCTCCTCCTTCTCCTCTGGTGACGACTTTACAGATTGAAAAACCAGAGACACCACCTCATATTACGAAAGGAGTACTCAAGCACTCTACCCACAATCCAAATGCTAGGGCCGCCCAGAACTACTCTATTGTTGAGGACCTGGGTCAAACCCCTTGTGTGATGTCGGCTTTGGGGGTACTCCATATGTGTCCTTCATAGAGGAATGCCTTACTATCTGCTTTAGGAGCTCTAGAACGCAGTGGCTCAAAATTTATCAAGTTTGACGTCACAGATGTGAAGCCTTATTTTCCTTACCATGTGGCTTTCCAAATCCACATGGAGTACTCAAAGTATACCATCAAACGTTCAATTGTTGATGAAGGTGTTACCACCTATGTGATGTCCCTAATCAATTGGAAATATCTCTATTCTCAAACTCTTTCCAAGTCATCAAACATGTTGACTACTTTTGACAGTCATTCCTTCCACCCTCATGGTATTCTCCCTGCCTTTTCGGTCCAATTAGGTGGAAACACGATAAAGGTGGAAGTAGAGGTAGTTGATGCACCTCTTGATTATAACCTGTTACTAGGACGCAATTGGACATATGCTATGGCCGTTGTCATATTGTATGTCTTCCAAACTCTTTGTTTTCCTCATGAAGGGAAGATCGTGACGATCGACCAGTTATCCTTTGTGTACTCTAGTCTTAATGCATCTATTGAACTGTCGATCCCTGTGATCGAAAGTTCTCAACTGGAAACTGAGAACATTGGTGTCAGAATGTATTCTTCCCTTATGTGTACTTTCAACTTCACGGCACTGATTCACCATGTTTACGCCATGTCTAGTAATCCTGACTCGAATGGGAGGTCCATTCCTTTCTGCACTTCCTATTTTAGTGATCTGTGGACCCTACCTTCCCCGACTTTGTCTTGTGAAGGTCAGTTGCATGATGGCATGGACATGCCACTATCGACAGTAGAGATTGCGTATCAAGTTGTTCTTAACTCTTCCGCTGATCCTGATCCTATTACCTCACTGATGGACAAGGAGGATTCTGTTCATGGGCCACTTTGTTATCTTGTTCACATGATTTCCTCGATGATACTTTTCCCTCGGATGAAGCTATCATCAAGCCATGAATGGTTCCAATAAACCTTGGGATTATATGCATCACCTCTCTTATTTTCTCCTGGATCTTGAAAGAATCGAACAAGATGAATTTCGATCTACTTTGAGTGAGATAGTCGGTCACGCCGTAGTTCCACTTGATACGCACAAAATTTATGCCGAAGGAAACATGGCGAGTATTTCTCCTACCATCACGATCGATATCTCTCATACCCCTAGCAAGATTGAAAACTTAAATATCGGTGCGAATTGTTCGCCAGAAGAAATCATGATCTACACCGAACTCTTCGAGGAATTTCAAGTTGTATTTTCTTGGACATATGAAGAGATGCCAGGAATCGACCCTCGTATTTTCGAACATGAGATTAGAAATTATCTAGATACTAAACCTGTTCGGAAATGTCTTAGAGTTGTCAATCTTTGGAAGGCCCCTTCTATTAAGGCAGAGGTGGAGAAGCTACTTAATGATGGATTCATCTACTTGGTTCCCTTGACTGAATGGGTATCCAACCTTGTTCTTGTGGATAAGAAGAAAGGAACCATCCATGTATGTATGGAATTTCATGACCTGAACAAGGCCTGTCCTAAAGACAACTTCCTGACACCTTTCATCGATCAAATTCTCCACGAGTGTGTGGGAAGAGAAGTATTTTATTTTATGGACATATTTTTAGGATATAACCAAATTCAAATCAAACCTGAGGATCAACACAAGACGACATTTATTTGTCCTTGGGGTACTTTCTCATACCGGAAAATGCCTTTCAACTTTAAAAATGCTGAAGAAACCTTTCAACGTGCCATGACTTTTGCTTTTCATGATCTTAAGCACATAGTCGAAGCGTACCTTGATGATCTTTCTGCTTACTCTCGCAAGAGAGCAGATCATGCTACACACCTTTGGCTTGTTTTTGAAAGATGTCATTACTATAGAATCTGGTTGAACCCTCACAAGTGCATCTTTTGCATTAAGTCTAGTCGTCTTTTGGGTTTTCTAGTTTCTGAGCAGGAGATCATGGTAGATCCACTAAAGGTTGAGGCAATACTTTGATTGCCTCCCCCACGCACGATTAGACAACTTCAAGGTTTGCAAGGGAAATCTAACTTTCTTCGTCGGTTTATAGTGAACAATGCCAATATCACTCAAGGTTTCATGCGTCTTTTGAAGAAGGACACCCCTTTTATCTAGGATGATCAAGCCCAGGAGTCCTTCGATGCTTTGAAGAAAGCCTTGGTATCGGTGCCTCTGCTGAAGCCTCATGACTACAGTAGATATTACTTGTTTTATATCATCACATATAAAGAGACGATTTGTATGGTTCTGGTTCAGGAGGATGATGAGCTCTGCAAGCACTTCATCTACTATCTTAGTCGAAACTTAGTCTGTCCTAAGCTTAATTATTCTCATGTTGGAAAGATAGCTTTGGCTACCGTTCACGCAGTCCAATGTTTGCATCACTATATATTACTTTGCAGGACTATTGTGGTTGTCGATGTCAATCCATTTCAATATGTCCTTACCAGGCATATCATAGGGGGGAAATATAATAAATGGATTTCCATTTTACAAGAGTTTGATCTCGATTTCGCTTCTATGAAATCCAAGAAATCACTAGTCTTCGTGGAGTTAATATCTAATTTTCCACAATTAGATGAGGATGTCATCCATGTTGATTCATTTGCAGATGAACACATTTTTCTTATCTCGTCGTCCAACCCTTGGTATGGAGACATTGTTCTCTATCTCTAAACTTTGAAGTTCCCTCAGCATCTCTCACGAGATGACCAACGACGTGTAAGGTACCAAGCTAAGAAATATACTATCATTGGTGACACATTGTATTGTCGAGGAACAGACAATATCTTGCATCGTTGTTTAACTCATGGAGAGGCTGAGTCTATCCTAAACGATTTCCACAGTGGGGCTTGTGGTGGTCATCTATCTGGGCTTGCAACAACCCAAAGAATTTTGGGAGCCGGTTATTTCTGGCCAACTATATTTAAAGATTGTATTGAAGTGGTTAATAAGTGTCACCCCTACTAGGTGTTCACTTAGAAAATTCACTCGCATCCAGCCCCTCTTGACCCAGTCATTACCGTCGGTCCTTTCACCAAGTGGGAGGTGGACTTCATGGATTACAACCCAACTTCGGTTGGGGGGCATCAACACATTATCGTGGTCGTCGACTACTTTACTAAGTGGGCTGAGGCCATGCCTACATTTAAATCCGATGGGAAGACTGTCACCTTCTTTGTATTCAATCAAATTATTGCCCGGTTTGGTATCCCGAGTGAGATTGCCATTGATCATGGCAGTCACTTTCAGAACGAAATGATGGAAGAACTAGAATCAAAACTGGGGTTTAGACATGGTCATTCTTCTCCTTATTACCCCCAGGAAAATGGGCAAGTAGAGGTCATCAACAACTCTCTCAAGACCATTCTACAAAAAACTGTCAACCAGAGTAAGTCTAACTGGCACATTATGCTATATCCCGCACTCTGGGCATACCGAACCTCGGTTAAGACTGCCACCGATTTTTTCCCTTTCCAATTAGTGCACGGTGTGGAGTCGATACTCCCTATTGAATGTGAAGTCCCTTCTCTTAAGTTGGTAGTCGTGCTCCTACCTGACACTTCCGATCTTGAGCAATGTCTTGTACACCTAGAGAGTCTAGAAGAGCAATGTCGAGATGCCTCTATGGCTGTGAACAAAAGATGTGTCAAGGTCCAATACGATGAGTCTGTCTATCCTCGGTTGTACACCAAGGGTGACTGGGTCCTATTGTATGATCAATACAAAGAACCACCGGGGGCAGGCAAGTTTAATCCCATGTGGCACAGTCCTTATGTCGTGTGACATGTTCTAGAAAAAGGAGCCTATGAGATAGAATATTATGAAGGGAATAGGTTGGTTGATCCCAGAAATGGGCTCTACTTGAAAATATATTACGCTTGAGCCCCAGGATTGGGCAGAACTCTTTGTATACTAATGTAATTTAGTCTATATATATTTTTCCTTTATTTTTGTCTTCGGGTTGCTTATCGAGTTTTCACTTGGTTGACAAGTGTCAACAAAATATTTCTTCTACCCAGGATTCACAAGTGGAGCCAGTTGTCATACACAGAACCTATATTCCGTCACTTGGGTGGTTTACTCACCCAAGGGTCTACTGGTGTCTTCAGGTGGCGTATGCCTAGGGCCGTCCACGAACAATGTGGCCGAATATAGCATCGTTATAAAACTTTTGCGTGATGATATCTCACATGGTAATCTCCCTTTAGAGTTTCACTTGGATTCCTAGCTAGTAGTGTGTCAGTTGAACGACAGTTACTATGTGTGTGATCCTACTTTACTCAGATGATTCCTATGGGTATGTCTTCTAGAATGACAGTTTGATTTTATTACATATTATCACATTACTAGGAGTTCTAATCATGTATCCAATGGTTATGCTAATTTCATTTTAGATTGGCATTTGTCACATAACTAAAGCAAAGAAAACCATCTCATCAATGTACACATTGTAAAATATAAGTAAAGACGAAGATCCCTTTTTATGTATTTCAAAAAATATGGTGTTTATAGTACAAAATATGGGCTAATACCCTCAATACACATATACAGTTTGTACTACAATATCCCATGACATCTATTCTTGTGGCATCGAATGTGTGTCATGGTAACAAACTACGACATTTGTGAGATGTCAAAAGAGTCGTACCCAGGCTCTGGGTACACCAACCACCTGTTGCTGCATGGCTTCAGGCAGATCCTCTACCTGAACCATGAGAATCCTCTAAGTCAAACGAGACAAGTTTCCATGCACATTTTGTAGGACTCTCTTAGCTTCTCTTCCCGCCACCTCATATCCCTAGTTCCTCCATCAATGTCGAGGAAACCCTTTCGGGCATCGCAGACCCACGTCTGCATTACACAAGGGTCTAGTTAGTACTTAAGCACCATCCAAAAATATTTTTGTTCTACTATACAAAAATACAAAAAAATGAAATATTTAAAAACATTTGACATACCTATGTCACCGTAGGCGGTCCCTGGTGGGACTGGCATGTCCGAATCTCCTCGGAAGTCTATCCCTTCATAGAGATAGTCATCTAGGGAAATGACCTGTCTCTACCACCAGTAGAAGAAATCATCGTTGTAGGGTGTCGGTACCCTACCTCCTCCCTGCCGCCTCATTACCTTAGTCCATCATGCCATGGCTAGATCACGAGGTCCTCTAGGAAGAATCTCGACTCTAGGTCCTAGACTTGGAACCCACTCAGGAAAGAAACTGCATAGGATAGAGGAAAACCTAAACTTCCTCTTACTCCCCTATTTGCACTATGTCAACTGGCTCTTCATATTTTCCAGTAGTGAGGTACACTAGTCATATAATGTGGGTCTCATACACTGCACTACATAGAACATGAGCAGCCTCGATGCCTGGTGCAATGAGGTCGAGCCTGTGATCCTGGTCAATATGAGGACGATAATCTTCAGGATGAGATTGTTTATTGCCTGGATAGGGAGTTGACTCCCTACCTTAGGATTCATTGCTACATAGTGGGCGTCGATGTACTCCTCTATTTTCATTCCACTCCCTGCTCCCTGTGATTTGAGGTTTACAACCTCTCCCTGGCATGATAGACCAGTGAAAAAGTAAATGTCCTCGACTTTAATTCTCAATGGTTGCCCATCAAGATTGAAAATTTCACTCTCAGGGTCCTAGTAACCCACAAGCATCTCGAGCAATCTCACCTAGGCTCTCATCGTTTGAGCACCCAAAATTTATATAAGGCACATATTTTTAAGGCCATTTGGGCCCCTGGATCTTGATATACAACAACATCGACCTCCTCATGCTCTCTTTTCCTCCATTCAAGAACCATCCTACCAAGGACAAATCAAAATTTGAGTTAGAATCCTTAAAATTTATTGTTTGCGTTCCTGTACGCGGTCTACTTCACTTGCAGTCGCGTATAGGGTTGGATATACAAACCCTGCAGTTTTCACATTAGCGTATAACCCATCGTATACGCGGCCTGATTGAATACAGCTCATGTACACCGATTTTTACATTTTGCGCCCTCAATTACTAAAAATTTGGAACCTAATTCAAAAATTTAATCCACTGGAAATGAAGAGGAAGGGAAGTAGATTTACTTGGTATAGAGGGTTGCGTATTTTTTTGCCTGACACTCCCACAATCATCATTTGAATCGTGAAGGCATTTTGGTCCAATTTGCACTAGTTGGGTAAAAAATCAAAATGGTATAGTAATTTTTGGTTTTGTTACTATTTATAAACTATTTTTACCCACTTTCTATAGTTTTAAGCCATTTTTTCACCTAATGGACTAATACAATGGTGGATTGAGTTGGTTTTTGCAGCTTTAACCAGGATTCTTGCAGATTTCAACGTTATGTTGGTTGTTTGTCACCACGGGCAAGCATTTTCATTACCCAACATTTGGATAGGTATCCATTCCATCATGCATTTTCGCATTATCCTATAACTGACACTTTTATGCCTTAGGTACGAATCCATTTGTTGCAACACAGAACCTTCCATCTACTATAAGTCATGTTGTTATCAAGTGGTAGAGACTTATCGAACATGGGTGCCCTAGTTAGATTCCCTACTGCATTTGGTGCCCATGCAGAGTTTTTCCATAGGACCCGAAGTCCCTCATAGCTAAGTACATGACTTTATACTGAGCCTCATTTCTCATTCATAAACATGTTGCCTTATACTCCAAGGACTCCCAACCGAGTTTAATTTAAGCTCTTTTCCAACTCGTCTTCAAAAAGAGAAAATATTTCCGAGCGATTTTTCCCTTTCACACTTGTTAAATTGGACTTGAAAGGTCATGAGTCTTAGTTAAGCTCTTTTTCGACTCGTTATCAAAAAGTGAAAATATTTCCGAGTGAACTTGTCTCTTTCACACTCGTAAATAGGATTTGAAAAGATGTATATTTGGCACAAGTTTATCCCTTTTTCACACCAAGTAGACTAAAAGACATAAAAAATGACATTTTTTTGGCGTTAAGTTGTGATTGCATCTCATGCCCTTGCTTGCAGTATTGAGCCTATAGCCGGTTCTTTCTTTGTGTTATAAACCATTTGCCTCAACAATTTTTGCATCCTCAACCAAGCATAACCTTTTTTATATCCTTCGAAATTTGACACTCTATACCTAGGAGGGAACATTCCCTCGAGTGTCCATCTCCCGTATGCATTTACCTGCATTGAGCATAGGTATGTTCCATTGATGGAACTAGTTTTTCTTACTTGCAACACTCATTTCCTCCTCTATATCATAGCATTCATTTGTCTATGAAGAAACAACAAAAAAAGACAGGCGGGAAGGGAGTATTATCTTATATTGGAAACAATCGTGTCTCCTTTGAACATAGTACAAAGTTATTGAGTCCATTCATCATCATAATTTTTGGATTAGCATGGCCTTAGGAAGCTGAGCTCGTTACAGAGTCTTCTCTACCAACGAGTTACTCTTCCAGTCCCTATAGAGACTTTCATTGATGTCTCCTACATCTCATGGTTTCATCATTGGGTCTATGTTGCCAGAGTCCTCCATATGTCTCATGCTATCGTTCAAAGAAAATCTATCAACCTGTGTCGGCGACTTCTCAGAACTCTTAAATTTTCATGTCGGCCATACCCTCAATTTGTCTCAGAATCACATGATATTGTAGTCCTATCATGCACCCTGGCCCTACTTTCATCATTGGTAGGTAACCTTGAATCCAACAATCGACATTTCATCATTGGTTGTTGACTGGGTGGTTTCCCTTGTGTTCAACGACAATACATCTATTTACACATTGGTATTCATGCAGTGTCTTGGATGCAATTAGCCTTATTGGTGGTTTCCTTGTCTTTGTCAACAATTTTCATCATTGGATGTTATTTAGAGGTTCTTTTTCATGTACCACTTGCACTTGGCACACGCGAAAGATGCACAGGGTCATTGGTTCGTGAACATGTTCTTCGTCTGATTTCCACCAAATCATGAAGCTCCTACTTTGTACCTCGTGCTGATTGATGAGAGATGCCTTAATGCTCTCCTTTCATTGAGTATCTTTCCATCAACTTCAGACCATTTATTCTAGAAACGGGACCTAGAGTCTTATGAGTACCTTGAGGCTTGCAGTCATTAGTGGCAGTCTCTCTTGCCATCAACAGTTGGGAATACATCAATGTCTCCTAATAGATGGATTCTTCAGGTGTTCGACACTGACTCCTTTATTCACACTTGTAAGATTGTACTCAGTTCCTTGATACCTAATTTCATTATCGGTAGGTTGTCTCGCATTTGTTAACGGTATACCTCAATGACCGGTAATCAAATGATGTCTCATTGTGTTCGACCTCAACTCCTTTATTCACATGATGTAGACTTGCACCCTTGATGGATTATGTAGAAGACTTGAAGACATCCCTATAGTTGCATATTTCTTGAGTTGTTGCTTCCTTTTTCATTGGACTGATACCTATATGACTTCAGTGATCATGGGAGATCAGATTATACTCCATGGTATACATATATCTTTAGATTGATTTTGAGACTGGTTCTACTGGGCCTTGTTCATGACTATGAAAACTTTTGGCATGTAACCGCATTTGTATTTTCCTATTCATGGCCATAGACACTTGTTTGGTATATTGTCAGATGGATCTGTAGTGTAATTTTATTGCAGCCATGTATGCAAAGTCAGTGCAGAATGTAATAAACAACTAGTTCATTTAGTTGGTTCCCTACCACTCCACTTTTGGGTTGTTTATAATGTATTTCAGCCATTGTAGATACTCCTCTGACCTCACACATTAGGGGGCATCTGTTATAGAAAGATTTGCCTCATGCTATGCAATCTTTCCCAAAAGGCCTTTTTCCATTTCCCCATGTAGACTTATCATCCCTGTTTGTAAGATCCAGAGATAAAAACAAATTTTTTCCACATGTATGGATCTTGCGTACTATACAACATGTGTATATGTAGACTGCTCCACTACAACCCACATACATTGGGATTTGTGCCAAAAAATGAAAATTAAATGTCAGGTTTCCATGTCACGACAGGAGATCTCTGATCCTTGGCCTTCCATATACTGGAAACGTTTTGACTCATCCCTTCAGTTCCATTTTGAAGGCTATAAATGGGCCAATTCTGATCTATGGAAAAGGAGAAAGAATTCAACTTTGAGAACAAAGTTACTCTAGATAAATTATTTACTTCATATTGAGTCTGCATCCCTTTGTCCTTTAAGTCTGAACATAGTGTTCAACCCCCAAGATCTTCCCTTATTGATTGTGAACCTCATTGTTTCTCTCTTATGAGCTTGCCCTTGGTGGAGGATTGAAGTGGTGGAGGCCCAGCTGGAAGGAACTTAGTTTCTTGGTTCTGAACCATGCCAACACGAAAGTCTGTAACATTTTCATTTCTGTTGATCACATATTAATAGAAATACTCTTTTCCTGTTCAATTGATATCTTGCAAATATATTGAATTATTATTCCATGGGCGTATTTTTCATGTTTATTAATGGATTATGCTATCTAACGTGCTAACCTTTTATATTATTACCATATGCTTTCTTTGATTGTTTGTTGAGAACTTGTTGTAGGTATATAGCTTTGGGTCGAAGTGCTCAACGATGGACTTTATCGAACATCTGGATGAGGTAGGCCTCTTTCTTATATCGCTTGCATATTGGTTTATATAGAATGTTTTTGGGATAGAGTTGATTTCTGCAGTCATTTCTGTCTATTGTAGTTTACCCTAGCCATAGAGATATTTTCCTCATAACAATCTGTCACCTGGATCTTGAGATATGAGGTTGTGAAGTTGACTTGTCACGCAGGCCCATTAAAAATGAAGCTGACTGATATATTAATTTCTGAGAAAAATGTATCAACTTTCAGCACTTGAAACCCATACCACCATCTTCTACGTCGAAATAAATTTCCAACAGTATAAATTTTATGCAATTCTGACACCCGAAGCTCAAGTTATGGCCTCTGCAAGATCGTGACTCAGCCACCATCGATCTGATGTCTTGGGGAAATCTCAACCTTTGATTTAAAATTGATTTCTCCCTCTTTGAAATTTTGACATTTTATTCATAAATATTATCCCACATTCATTGGGATATTATAAATCTTCATGCTATACAATACTAAGTTTTTCATACACTTAGCAAGAAACAAAGAAGAGAAGAAATTATGGAGCTTGGAGGATTCGGCCCTTGGAAAATTATTGAATAAAATAATAATGTTTTGGAACCTCATCATCGTCCACCTCATGCCCAGTTAGCACTGACTCATTTTCAACTCATATCCCACATGTCAAAAACTCATTAAATTCCAAATGTAACCAATAATATGTCGGTATATGTCACAAATTGTATGTTGCCATGTGTCTTCAATGTTGATTTGCCATGCGTCATGACCTTATTCATTTCCATGTGTCATATTCTCACTCGTTGGTATTCATGCCTTGGAATAACTTTGAGAATTTGGATACGTATGGGATATGGTATGAGAGGGGAGGACGGAAAATTGTGGGTATCGAATTCCTAGGGGATAGTTTGTAGGTTGTGGGGACGGACAAGAGAGAATTTGAATATAAAAATTTTCATGAACCTGCCAACCCGTGGTTGTATAGATGATAAAGCAATATACTAATTGTAGAGGAATGGTCAGTTGGATTTGCATGCAAGAGGAATGAAATACTTTGAAGCTTGGCACCCGCAACAAGTTTGATGGTCGAAATGTAGATCAAGAAACTTGGGGTGCAAAGTGAAGGTCACAGAAAATGGAGAATGAGGGCTCGAACCCATGAAACTAAAAAAATGGATAAGTGTTAAAACAGACTTATGAGATAAGAAAGTCGGTGGAAATCAAGTCCCGCTAACCTGTGAACCCGCCAACCTGTGAATACTGAAATATGACTAAGTATAGTAACCATAAAGGGAGAAATCAAGGAATAAAAGAAAAATGGAATAAGGGAGTGGAGAGGGTGGAGAGATAAGGAGAAAAATGGTTAAGTGTTCAAATGGATAGAGGTGAAAAGTGAGAGAAATAAGTGATGAGAATACTTAACCAAAATTTGAAAAAGCATAGAAGAACATGATACTTAGAAAGATTATTCAAAATTGGATCTCTAGACCAGATCTTGAATAACTTAGGAATACGAAAAGAGATTTCTTATCCGAAAAATGCATGGTGAAGATGAGACTGAGAGATACATAATGAACTTATAAAAGTTCAAAAAAAATCTTCTTTTGATGTCAAGGATTTTATGAATCAAAGAGAGGGAAAATATAGATGACCAAATTTTGGTCAACAACTGGCTCCAACTGCAGGACAGTGACCCCCTATGGGATGTTGAGAATCCATAACCTCAGTTGCTTCCTTCTCCATTGGGCTATGGATTCATCTTCAAAATAAATTCTTGCAATTCTTCTTCTTTCATGGAGTTATCGTCAAATTTTAGCATCCACTTAACAATTGCTTTATTGCGAAAAACTTTAACTGAAGAAATAAACTATGTACATACATGATCTACCTACCCTAACTTACTTGAAAGAACGGGGAACCTTAGGTATAGGAATATTTCCAATGGATCCATTCGAGCATCCAATTGAATTGTGAAATGGGCTCCAACAGTAAGAAAAAGATTGAGGTTGCTACCAATAAATCAAGAGCATGAAAATCAGGAGCATGCCCAAAATGTACCACAATGGGATCAAACAATGTGTGCAAAAGACTTGTTTGTGTTGGTAGGATGACAATAATTTCGAACCAATATTCAATATAATCTACTCTTGGATGCCCAAGAGTGTTGCTATCTTCAATCAAATGAGAAATTGATTTCTTGAAAACATTCTCCTTTTCTTCTTTTTACACATTCAAGATTCTTGTTTCATTGACGATGTCTTGGAAATGTTCTTCTTTTATGCAATGGCTATCTTCTTTGTTCTCAATATTTTTTCTTCCACCAATTCTTCTTTATTTTGGATGAATTCTTCTTGCATATTTGGGGGAGACTCTTTAATTTCTTCCTCATATGGAGTATATGAGATGCCGATATCCTTTTCTTGGTCTTTGGAATTCTTGCCTTCATTCTCAACAATAAGATTTGATTCAAAAAAGTCTTGTAGTGTTTCATGATATTCTTCTTCTGAGTCATTCATTTCATCTTTTTATGTCTGTGTGGGAGAGGGTGCATGGGCAACAACATATGGAATGAATTCTTCAATAAACAAAGTTTCTAGTACATCCCAACTGGTAATGGTTCCAGGAGACAATCAACTATACCATTCAAGATCATTCCCATGTAGAGTTTGCAAGAATAATCTACATGTAACATTATCTTCAGTGAGATTGAAAATTTCACATGCACATTGGAATCTAAACAAATGTTTCTCTTCATCCTCCAAAGTGTTCCCAAATAATGTAGAAATGTTTTCCATAGAAATGTTGGGCATCTTAAATTTTTCTTCTAGTAGATTTAAAGGGCCTCTATGTAGTTGCCTTCTTCTTTGGGCACTTCTGCTCTTTTTTTCATCTTGTAAATCCATTGATGGGCTTGATGAAGAATATAAAGGATCATTATGACATGAATGAAATCCTTCATTTTGAATTTTTTTCAATGGATTTGCCAGGGATTTCATTCTCCTGAATCTTTGGTGCTTCTTGTTTCTTTTTGAAATTACAAAAAAGGTGAGCCATGCTTAAAATAAGCAGTAATTTTCTTGAATCTTCTTCTCGAAAATTTGAGCCATGGAGATTTTTGGTTCTTCAAATATCTTTAAAATAAATCAGTCCCCAATATGTTCACCAAAAATGTTGACGCTTGAATCCATCATGACCGAAACGGCAACCTCATGAGGACATTAGTCCTCGTTCGTTTTTAGAGAGGTGATTCTTCTCTTTGGATAAAAGATATATCTTTGAATATCTTGGATTATGGAGAGTGCTAGGAAGCAAACCCCAAATATTTATTTCTTGGATTTATATGAAAATGGTTCTTCAATAACCCAATATGATTTTTATGTGCAACAAAAGTCTTTTTACAATAACAAAATATTGAAGGAGTGATTCAACATCATAATTAAATTGCGATCAACATCACACACAATGTTCTTAATACTATATAAACACATCCATATATTCTTCATGAGAAATAAGAGAGAATGATTTGATCATCTCAAATAATTTTAATAGAGTATTGCAATTAGTAATAAAAGATAAATTGATAGGTCAACCTCAAATATCTCATAATTAAAACTCAAAGTTGCAAGATGCAATTAAGATCAACCCTGAAGCAATTCTTTTTGGAGTTTATTCATGATAAATGTTCTTCATTACCAAAAATTTTACAGCCATGTATGTGGCTACAAATACTCCATGATCATACAAGAAAATGTTGTAGAAGAATACAAAAAAAACACTCAACAACTCAGCCTTGTGCCCAACTATGAGATTCAAGCATAAATCTATGAGAAGTGGTGTAGGAGAATAGAAAGAATGGAGAAGATGGAGATTTCTTTCTTTTGATCAGAAGCATGATTTTGTATCCATGTATGTAAATTATTCTTCCTATGATCTTATGCCCTGCCCCTCTCACAATACTGATTATTGGAACCTTTGATGAAGCCTCTCTTCTCTTTTTAGGAAGAGATTTTCTAACTACTTATGTAGTTAGGAGTTTTTTCATCTCTTGAAATCACCTTACATATTTATTCTTGAAACATTCCCTTAAATTAGTATCTCATTAATTCCTCATTAATAAACTCTCTTCATTAATATAAGTATATTTAAAATGGGTCCCTTTCCTTTTTTAATAAAAGTTTTAATTAAACTTTTATTTTTAAAATTTAATTAATTTCTCTTTAAAAGATGATGATTGTGTTTTAATTTTCTAGTAAGGATTTGGATCATTTCATCCCTTGAATCCACTTCTGATGTTATCTTCATCGCCTTATCTTTCCAATGATACAAAATTTTCCCAAATCCGTCGCCCGAATGTTAAGATATGAGCTCATGAATTTGAGTTGTCACGTAGGCCCATTAAAAATGCAACTCACTGATATTTTAATTTCCGAGAAAAATGTATCAACTTTCAACACTTGAAGCCTATACCACCATCTTCTATGTCGAAATAAATTTTAAACAGTATAAATTGTTCGTGATTCTAACACCCGGAGCTCAAGTTATGGCCTCTGCAATATCGTGACTCAGCCACCGTCCATCTGATGTCTTGGGGTAATCTTGACCTTTGATTTCAAATTCATTTCTCCCTCTTTAACATTTCAACTTTTTATTCTAAATATTATCCCACATTCATTGGGATATTATAAATCTTCATGGTATATGATACTAAGTGTTTCATACACTTAGCAAGAAACAAAGAAGAGAAGAAATTATGGAGCTTGGAGGATTCGACCCTTGAAAAGTTGTTGAATAAAATAATAATTTTTTGGAACCTAGTCATCGTCCACCTCATGCCTAGTCAGCACTAAGTCATTGTCAAGTCATATCCCACATGTCAGAAACTCATTAGATGACAAATATAACCAATAATATTCCACCATATGTCACAAATTATATGTTTCCATGTGTTGTGACATCATTCACTTCCATGTGTCATATTCTCATTCGTTGGTTTTCATGCCTTGGAATAGCTTTGAGAATATGGCTAAGTATGGGAGATGAGAAGAGAGGGGAGGAGGGAAAATTGTGGGTGGCGGAATTCGAGGGGATAGTTTGTAGGCTGCGATGATAGACAAGAGAGAATTTGAATATAAAACTTTTCATGAACCCGCCAACCTGCGGTTGTATAGATGATAAAAAATATACTAAGTGTAGATTAACGGTCGGTCAGATTTGCATGCAAGAGGAATGAAATACTTTGGAGATCAGCACTCGTGACAAGGCCAATGGTCAAAATGTATATCATATAACTTGGGGTGCAAAGTGAAGGTCACGGAAAAAGGAGAATGAGGGCTCAAACCTGTGAAACTGAAAAAATGGCTAAGTGTTAAAACAAACTTATGAGATAAGCAAGTGGATAGAAACGAAAGCTCGCCAATCCGTCAAGACGTGAACTCGTGAATACTAGAATATGACTAAGTATAGTAACCAGAAAGGGAGAAAAGAAGGGAGAAAAGAAAAAGGGAATAAGGGAGTGGAGAGGGTGAAGAGATAAGGAGAAAAATGGTTAAGTGTTCAGATGGATAAATCTTAAAAGTGAGAGAAATAAGTGATGAGAATACTTATCCAAAATTTGAAAAATGATAGAAGAAAATGATACTTAGAAAGATTCTTCAAAATTGGATCTCTGGACCAGATCTTGAATAACTTAGGCATACAAAAACAAATTTATGATATGAAAAATGTGTGGCAAAGCTGAGACTGAGGGTTGCAGAATGAACTTATAAAAGTTAAAAATTTTATTCTTTTGATATCAAGGATTTTATGAATCCAAGAGAGGTAAAATATAGATGACCAAATTTTGGTCAACAAGACATTAATTTACTGTGTAATTCCTGGTAAAAAATTATTTCTTACCAATTCTAATGTAACTTAATTAATTACAATGCTTCAAATTATTAATTTCATTTCAATTCAAATTAAAAATTTGGGTTTTTGTTTCTCATTCTTTCCTTATTATTTAAATCTTGGAATAGTTTTCCTCTCTTCAATATTTGAGCTATTTTTCTAAGTCCCCAAACATAGATATGATATATTCTAAATTTGTTGGTATAAAATATTTAGGAAAACTTAGAATACAACATTCTTATGCATAAATCAAACCTCTTTTCTTTTCAGATGTTTTGTGGAGATTTTGATTGTTCATTCATCACCACTAATACATGAAATGGACTTTGAACACTCAATTAACCACAACATTCACTCACAACACTCCTTTTTAAAACACAATCAACCAAGAAGTGAGGTTTTCAACCAAAATAAAATTCAGTTGTAACATTCTCACAATTACGCCTAATTTTCTCAGGCCACTTTTAATAGAACATTTAATTTGCATTCCTCTAAAACCACATTCTATAATATTTATGAACTTAACATTGCAGAGTGTTGGCAAAGACACACTTATCTAGAATATGAAAAGAGTTGTAACTATTGAAGGGTGTACCACTTTCCACCCAACCATATGCACAACTGCTCCTGGTGTTTTCATAGCTGGCCACCCCCTATCCAAAGTATGATTTCATGAAAGGAAACTCTTTTACTCAACATATGAGAAAAGATGAAGGACAATCTCATTCACCTACAAGAACTCAACAATCAAAGTCTTCAATCCACCAATCAAGGGGGGTTGCTCTTGCCACAAAGATCTTCAACAACTATCATACGCAACACAAGGTATACCTTTCAATGCTCAACAATCTCTCAACACCCTCCCCTCTTAGTTCCTTTGTGATTTCTCATCCAATCACTAAAATTTTGTATCCCTATTTATCAACCTGATTTGAAGACAATTATCAATGGTTCATGCACCCAAAAAATGTATTTCTTCACTCCCCTTTTCTTTCTAAGAACCAAAATATTTTCTCACACGCTTTTACACTCATATTTGGTCCCTAAACTCAACTATGTGTTTCATCTCTCCTCTGCCCACAATTTTCCTCTTTTTCTTTCCTTCTACAGTAATATTTCGTGGGTCAAATCCCCTAATTCGTGGGTCATATCAGAAACTTCCAGATTAGTACTATGCCCATTGTCTCATTAATTTCTAAGGAGGACCAACCTGCTAAGTACCAAAGACCTGAATACAAAATACCACAATAGTACCAAAGATATATGAATACAATTACCACACAAGATATATGAAACAATATAGAAAACCACCACATTGTTATATCAAACTCTTATGGTAGGGAAACACCATACAATGGATCCTATTATGGAAGGGATCCTCTCTTGTTCACTTGCCTCTTTGAGGGGGCATCCTCTTATTGAGATATCACTCCAAATACAATACTTCTCTTCATATCTCATTACATTTCTTGAACCCCTTTATATAGTGCTACCATCACCTAAGAACATTCTAGAGGAGGAATATTCTAGCAGTAGAACCTTCTAAGAAGTCCTCTTACATTTATTATATCTAACAACCCATTTATTATATCTAACTACCATAGTGAGCCTTATTTAATAATATAGTGGATATAGTGGGCCTTATTTATTATATCTAACTACCAGGGTCCCATGGATAAGGGTGCACCATAGTGCTGAAGTAGACTAGAGAACCAGGGTCCCATGTAGAAATGAAAGCCACCATGCTGAAGTAATCCAACCACGATTGTAAACCAGGGTCCCATGTCTTAATGCTCATGTGAACTCCATGCAAAAGGTATCAAAACCCAATAATCAAATGAAAATGATGCTCTAAATACTGACACATGTCATGTGGATCTGAATAAGAAGATCCATCCACATAGTGGGAATGGGTCATAATTGAATTTGGAAGGAATAATACCATTATAGAATATGCAAGATGGACACTAGTAATCATAACTCGCTCCTAATTTGTCACATTTATGTTCTCTACAAAAGGTGGAGTAAAGTCATCAAATAAAATATGAAAGTGGTTGTCATCCCAAAAATGAGAACTATTCATATACCAAGCATCACAATCGGCTTCAAAATCATAACAAACATATACTTTTTGATTATATTCATCCATAATGCTTACCATAAGATATCTCTCTTGTAGGCGAGCCAATGATCGTTGACTATTGTGATAATTGTTTCTATGGTCATGTAGACTAGACTTGATGCCTTGCAGGTGGTCATGCATATCGACTTTGAGGGATTCAGTCTGTCGTAAAATTTCCCTGAGTTGAGAGTGCATATCCATTGCAAACACCACATATAATGTACAAAAAAAATATTAAAATAATATATCCAATGAAATTTATCTAGTAGCAATCTAAACACCTTGTGCAAAATTATGAACTTTGCAATCTTAACAATATTACCAACTTAACGAGAAATGTGACCTCAAAACGAGAACTCTAGCCCAAAAAACTCATATTTTTGCATAAAAAACATGAAAATCAACCCCAAATCAAAAAGTGGTGCTATTGGTAGCACCATTTTTTCAAACGGGGTCAAAATTACAACATTTTTCAAGCATGACCTTCAAAACTCATACAATAGCTTAGAAAAACCTTAACATTAACACCTAAATAAAAAAGTGACGATAACTAAATATATATTTTTTTCTAAACGTTAAAATTATGGCTCATTTCAACCTAATTGAAACCATGGTTTTGACAATAGGTCCCTA
>ML797510.1:136588-157466 GCA_009831015.1 Picea engelmannii
TGGTCTATCGGACCTTAAGAGGGTAAGTGATTACTTGTGATCCTTTAGAATTTTGTTTCTGTGCTCGAAAAGCATTAAGAGAAGCTTTCCAAGATCACCATACTTTTGTTGAGTTAAGAGGTTAGGAAGGTTGGTAGTGTGATAAATATTTTGAAAATGATAACTAATACGGGTATAGGCTGGACAATCTAAAAGAAAGTGATTTTTATCTTCAACATTCTTAGTGTCACAAAGGTGACACACTCTTTCATCCCATGGCGTTTTAGGAATTGACCAACACATAGTTTCACTATGGAGTTCATGAGAATTTGTTCTTATCTTAGCAATGCTTATTTTTTTCTTTACACTTGGCAAAACAGATAGATAATTTTGATCTTCTAGATTAGGGTTGATTACGTCTTTATAATACCTTAATTTTCTTTTTTCCTCTAACTCTTTATCACACCACATTTTCTCCTTAAATTTTGATTTGACGTTTTTTTTAATGGTATCTTTATTCTGCAAAATTGTTTCTTCCATGATTCCCCAATAGTTTAGCAAAGACTGGGCGTCTTTATGCCATCCTCGCTTGAGTCCATGGTGGTTATGACTTGACTTTGAAGCAATTTTAGGTAGTCTCTTGTCTTCCATGTTGTTTAACTTGTTCTTATACATTAGGTATCTAGTCATAGCCATGCTCTCAATGGGGGAGAGGCTTGTTTCTAAGCGGAGTATGGGATAGGGCATATTTCCTTTAATTTTGAGATTACAGGTTATAAAATTCTTTTGTATTTGCTCTATCTTTCTCCAAGATTCACGAGAGATACTACAACCCCAGACTTCACATCCATAAGGAATAAAAAGTGTAACAAGAGTCTCAAAGAGGAGTTTCTTCTTATCCCAACTCCAAAGATCACCTGATTTACAATAGTTTTCAAACCCATAATAAGCTTTCCATCCCCCAATAATCCTTTTATCAATGCTATAATTCCAATTTAGCTTGTGGTGAATATCAATTCCAAGATATTTGTATGAAGTCACTTCCTCCAAGTTGTTGTTTTCATATACAAAGGTATCATAAGGGATCTTATTGGATTTGATGATCATGACCTTAGTCTAATCAATATTAACAATCATACCCATATTGGAGAAAAAATACTTGAGGATTCTTAGTTGTTTTTCAAGATCATGGCACCTCCTTGCCATAAGAACGATATCATCGGTGTAAAGAAGAAGATTGATGACTATACCAGTGAGAGTAGGGCCGACACAACCTGCTTTTTCCAAGCATTCTTCTAACTTGTCAATGTATATGCCAAAAAGGGTAGGGGACAAGGGACAACCTTGTTTGACTCCGATATTGTAGTTAATCTCTTTTACCAACCCTCAGTTTTTTTAAACTTAGCAATCATGTTCTCATACATCCTTATTGCATAAGCCCTCAACTTGAGAGGAAATTTTATCTCTTCCAACCTATTCCAAAGGTTTTTTTTAGGAACCATGTCAAAAGATTTTCTAAAGTCAACAAAACAACAAAAAAGATTGGTTTTAGTATTGTGGAACTCCTTTGCAATGATCCTAAATGTAACAAGATGGTCCATAGTTGAATGATATCTCGTAAACCTGGCCTGACCTTTACCTCTTTTACTGTGACTTTCTAGCCAAAGGCTAATCTTCTTTTCCAAAATAATTCCATAAAGCTTGGCTAAAATCGGGCTAATCATAATGGTCCTATAATTAGAGGGAATGTTTCTATCCCCATTTTTTAAAATAGGAACAATGAGGCTTTGCATCCAGGGTTTAGGGAATCCCTGCTTGACTGCTAAATTGAAGAGCTTGTGTATGTGAGGGATAAGGATTGGCCCTCCGATTTTAAAAATTTCATCTTGGTAGCCTTCAATGTCCCTAGCTTTCCCATTTGCGATCCACTTAACCCCGAACTCTATGTCATCTAAAGAAAAAACTTCTTCCTTTGTAGGGACAATAGAAATGGTGTCCATGACATTAGGGAATTCATAAAGACTTTTAAGGTAGGAATTCCAGTCCCTTAAGGGAATCCTATTAGTTTCTTTAGTATTGCGGTTTAGAATTTGGCTCCAGGACTTCTTAGGATCCAACTTGTATAGTTGTGAAAGTTGCGCTTGCCTTTTATTGATATAGTATATTTTTTCCCTTTTAATTAGGGCTTTGTACGTATTGATCTTATCGAGTTTTAAGGACTCATTAGAAGTATCCCTAATGGTTTTCCTAGCAATTTTACATTATTTATCACACCAAGGGTTGGTTGTTCTATTATTCTTTTTATATGACACCTCAAAAGAGAACTTGTTAATAGAAGTAGAAAGGGTAGTTGTAAAATTATGATAGAGTTCTTCAATGTTGTCCTTATAAGTTAGGAGGTTTACTTTACTATTTAAATCCTTTAAGAAAATGTCAACTTTACTTTTGTCAAAGTGCAAATTCCTTTGATTATTAGAATTATCTTCAATGGTGCTCTCATGCATGGAAAAGTTTAGAGTTAGGGTTAAAGGTTTATGATCAAAGTCAGGCTCATGGTCATTTAAAAGGTCAAAAGTTGCTATATAATATATAGTTTATATATAATATAAGCTATATATATAATATGTGGTTTATATTATATATAAACTACATATATGATGGGGGAGGGAAGCATCGCCCCCTTGCCCTCCCATCATATATGTAGTTTATATATAATATAAACTATATAATTTATATATAGTTTATATATAATATATATATAGTTTATATTATATATAAACTATATATAGTTTCTAATTTGTTTTTTTTAATTATTTATACATATACAAGGTTTTTTAATATTTTTTTTGTTTTGTTTTTTTAACCTTTTTAAAGTGTTTTTGGCATAAATTTAGTTTTTCTCTCTCTCTCTCTCTCTCTTTTTTTATCAGTTTTTTTTAGTTTTTATATATAATTTTAATTTTTTTGGTTTTTTTTGCTCTTTAGTTTTTTAAGTTTATTTTTATTTTTTTAATATAAATTTGCTTTTAAATTTTTAATTTTTTTTTATTAATTTCAATTGTTTTCTTTTGCTTAGTTTTTTTAGTTTTTAATTTATAAAAATAAAATAAAATTATAGTTTTTTGTTAAATATTCAAAAATAGTGTTATTTAATTACAATTATTTTTTATGTATTGAAGTAAAGGTAAACAATTTGTTAAAAATGATGTTTTCCACTATATTTTAAAAGTATGGAACTATAAATTAATTAAGGAGACACAATTATATGAAAATCTTAATTTCAAAAAAGTAAATGGTAAAAAATATTTTTAAGATTGAAAGAAGTATGGAAAAATGACTAAAAACACTGTTGAAATGCTACCGGTAGCACCATTTTTAAAAACGAGGTAAAAAATGTGACCCTTGAAAAAATGAGAACTCGACAAAGTTCTCGCTAAGTTGGTAATATTGTTTCTTACTGCCGTCACAAAAAACCCCAAAAAATGATTGATTTTAATTAAGCGATATCTTCACTTCTGAAGCTTTGGTTTGGGTGATGATTTTTTGAAATCAACTATTTTAAAAAGAGGAACTCGTATCTGTAATTTGTTTTAGAAAATTCAGCCTCCAAGTGCTACGGAAATAAAAAACTCATGTCACTGTCCACAGAAAAACCCTGAAAAATTGCAGATTGTAAAACTTCAATAACTTTACTTCCCAGATTTTGTTTCGGACGATTTTTTTTTAAATTATGTGTTTTATGAGAGAAGCTCGGATATACAACCAGTTCCTATAAGTTTTTAACATAAATACACATAAATCATCTGGAATGTCGCAATCCTCTTTGGTTTCTCCGAAAAAAACTGCAAAAATAGAAAAAAGAAACAATTCCCACAATTCATGCCAAGGAAAGTGCTCTGATACAAATTGTTAAGTACCAGAGTAGATATAAAAATATAATCACCAAACATACTGAATACACAATAGATCTACAGAGCAATATAGAAGAAATCACACTTTTATTATAAGAAAACCCTTGAGGTAGGGAAACACCATACAATGGATCCTATTATGGAAGGGATCCTCTCTTATTCACTTGCCTCTTCAAGGGGGAAACCTCCTAATGAGATTCAGCTCCAAATACAACACTTATATTCATATCCTATTACATTGCTTGAACCCCTTTATATAGTGTTACCATCACCTAAGAATATTCTAGAGGAGGAATCTTCTAGAAGCAGAACCTTCTAAGAAGTCCTCTTACATTTATTATATCTAACTACCCATTTATTATATCTAAATACCATAGTGGGCCTTATTTAATAATATAGTGGACCTAGTACACCTTACATTGAATAGCCTCCACTACCTCTAGCTACCTAACATTCCATCCCCCTTATGAAAGCATTCTCCTCAACGCTTCTTATGTGGGTGGACAACCATATACTAGGGTCCCATGGATAAGTGTGGACCATAGTGCTGAAGTAGACTGGAGAACCAGGGTCCCATGTAGAAATAAAAGAGGCCATGTTGAAGTAGTCCAACCACCATTGTAAATTAGGGTCCCATGTCCGAGTGCTCATATGAACCCCATATAGAAGGTATATGAATCCAATAACCAACTAAAAATGATGCTCCAAATACTAGCGCATGTCATGTGGATCTAAATAAGAAAATCCATCCACATAGTAGGAAAGGGTCATAGTTGAATCTGGAAGGAATAATACCACTGTAGAATATGCAGGATGGACACTAGTAATCATAATTGGCTCCTGATTTGTCACATTGATGTTCTCTACAAAAGGTGGAGTAGAGTCTTCAAATAAAATATGGAAGTGGTTGTCATCCCAAAAATGAGAACTATCCATATACCAAGCATCAAAATCATACCAAGCATATACTTCTTGATTATATTCCTCTTGACGTTTTCCATAAGATATCTTTCTTGTAGGAGAGATCTGATACCAATTGTTAAGTACCAAAGACCTGAATACAAAATACTACAATAGTACCAAAGATATCTGAATAAAATTACCACACAATATATATAAAACAATATAGAAAGCCACCACTTTATTATATCAAACCCTTAGGATAGGGAAACACCATACAATGCATCCTATTATGGAAGGAATCCTCTCCTATTCACTTGCCTCTTCGAGGGGGCATCCTCCTATTGAGCTATTGCTCCAAATACAATACTTCACTTCATATCCCATTACATTGCTTAAACCCACTATATAGTGCTACCATCACCTAAGAACATTCTAGAGGAGGAATCTTCTAGAAACAAAACTTTCTAAGAATTCCTCTTACATTTATTATATCTAACTACCCATTTATTATATCTAACTACCATAGTGGGCCTTCTTTAATAATATAGTGGACCTAATCCACCTTACATTGAATGACCTCCACTACCTCTCTAGCTACCTAACACAACCAACCACCAGCTTTACTGGTAAATATTTTTTTTTTTTAATCATAGAGGGGCTTCCGTAGTGCAACATATTAGATATCATTTTCAGGATTAACTGTGTAGAGTAAGTCATTAATATATGACCCATATGCATGAGTATTAGTTGCAACTAGCCACAATTCTCATGATTTGAATAGTCCACTTAGCACTCATTACATCGGGTGATGCTCACAGAGGTGAAGAAGTGGGATTTAAACAAGTAAAATGAATTGCATAGCATCAATCATCACTTATGGGGCTTGCACTCGGTAACCATGACTTCCCAGGTGGTCACCCATCCCAAGACGCCTCTGGCTCAAGCGCACTTAACTGTGTATTTTTCCCCACAATCAATCCCACTTAGCTTGCTAGCCCATTTGAAAAACATTAGCAGGTATTGTGCCTTATGAACTATCCATTTAGAGCTCCCTTCACTCTTATTATTTAATCATAGAGGGGATTCCACAGTGCAACATATTAGATATCATTTTCGGTATTAACTGCATTGAGTAAGTCATATGAAAGTTATGGGTTTTAACATTTTTATTTCAGCAGAGTACTTCATGAAAGGGGCCATCTCAACAAGTCATGGTTTCCCTCACCATTCCCTCTCATGACATCATAATCTGTATAGGAAACACCTTCAACAGTTATTCAACAATTTTCATTTTATTTAATAACATAAATATTTCACATTACCTTCTTTAGAAAAGATTCATCATTTCCAAAAATCCACACATAACATATATGTCCATAGTATTATAGCAATAATATAATTATATTTCCAAGTTGGGGGAAACAAGGGTATTACAATGTAGGAAGAATAGTGCCCCCAAAGTATCATGATTGAAGCTCCAAAATCAACTTATATGCTTCCTCTTTATTCACACATCTAAGAATTACTCCATCTGGATTTCTCCATCCAAGACCATCTTGTGTCAAGCAATACTTCATGGATTTGAGCCGTACATCTCTTATCTTATGATTCATTAAGTGATTAGGGTATCTAATATTCTTCAAATAATAAATTATGTCTGAATACCATTCATCTTCCTCAAGTTCGCTTAGGACCACATTAATATGCTCCTTTTCTCCCATATCGATATCCTCTTCATTATTTTCTGCCAATTTCTTATCCAATCCTTGGACTTTGACTATATTGGTTAGTTTTATTTCTAGGTCGCACTCTTGTATCTACAACACCCATTTTCTCCTTGAACCAAGACAATCTTGTTGGGACAAAACATTCTTCACTTCTGGGTAAGGAAAGAAAGCTCTAATCTTATTATACCCAATGTATGTCCCAAAGTACTTTAGGGATTTAATGAGGGAATACACATGTTTCTTAGTAATTTTATAATTCATTTCTGAGTCCTTCAACACCTTGGTCATGAAAGAAATTATTTCTTCACCTCCCTCATCATTTGTCTGTAAAAGGACTCCTGCAATGGTATCCTTTGAGGAAAAGGAAAAAATGATAAAGTCTTTAGTGATTTTTGGGCTCACTAGAACAAGTGAGATTGTTATTGCTTATTTAATATGTTCAAATTCCTTCTTACCATTTCCATCCCATTCGAAAGGAACATCCCTTTTTGGTAAATTGTTCAAGGGTTTAACGATTTCATTGAAATTCAAGATAAATATTCTTATTAAACTGATATTGCCAAACAAATACTACAAAGCCTTTTTTTCTTTAGGGAGGATAATTTTCCTAATTTCTTCGATCCTGGAAGGATAAAATAAGATTCCATCTTTGGAGATGATATGCCCCAACAACTTTCCTTTATCCACACCAAAACCTGATTTCTTGGGATTGAGAGAAATACCATACTCCCTACATCTTTCGAAGATTATTCGTAAGTGTTGAATATATTGATTTCTTTTCTTGGAGATGGTTGTCAAATCATCTTGGTATATTTGTATAAGATTTCCACTCAAATCCTTGAAAGTGTAATCCATAGCACATTGAAAAGTGGACCCAACATTGGTCAGTCCGAAATGCATCCTTAAAAACTTATAGTTTCCCCATGGAGTTGTGAAAGTAATTTTAAGTTGAACATCTTTCTTCACCAACACTTGGCTATATCCTGAAAAACCATTAAGCATGGACATCATCACTGCTTCGGTGACCCTTTACAATAGATGCTCCATGTTTGTTAATGCGTAATTATCCTTAAGTGATGCTTGATTTAAGTTTCTAAAATAAATGCACAATATGATTTTGTTAGTAATTTTTTGAACAATTATGGGGTTGGACATCCAAGATGAATACCTGATAGGTTCAATTATCCCTGCTTCTACTATCTTCTGCAATTCTTTTTGGACCCGAGGTACGATCTTCGGGTTGATTTGCCTCAGTTTCTGCCTAAATGACTTTGGACCTTCTTTATGGGGAATGGCATGTCGTATGAAATCTTCTCTGTAAGCTTGCAGGTCTCCATATGACCAAGCAAAGAGATCTTTCAATTATTTTATGAGGATCATTAATTCCTTCCTTTCATCACAGGTCATCCCTTTTCCAAGCTTAACTATCCTAGGGGACGCATCAATGCCAATATTAAGCTCCATCACTTCATCATTTTAGTCATTTGTTAGTATCCCTTTGTACATGACATTTCGATCGAAAATTCATGCCATAGGGACGATCCCTTTCGATAAAGAATCATCGAGAAAGTATATAAATTTAATATCAATTTCCTTAGCTAGTAGGTTTATTTGATTTTCTGAAATTTTTCCCTTATTCTGGAGGAAACGTAGAATCTGGATTTCATCATCAAATACTTACCAGTGCTATAAATTTTCATGTATTGAGGGCCTAAATTTGAAATCCTCTTTGTAAGGTGAAATCTCTTTGCAAGGTTGCAAAGTGGAAGTGGATATGTCCAAGGCATCTGGTATGTAATTCCTTTCTCTAGGAACAAATTCAATTGAAAATTCATCAAAGTTTTTTATCGCATCCCAGAAAAATTTCTATATTGTTTCAACCTTATTTGCTTGGTAACAAAATCCTTCTTGACTTGAGAAATGATCAAATTCAAATATTCCCTTACGTGCAAGAATTTAATATTCATATCAATGGATAGATTTAGTCCTAGGATGAGAGCCTCATACTCAACAATGTTGTTGGTGGAATCAAATTCATGTATGAGAAGAAGGTAGTGTATTTATCGGGTGATATAAAAACCACTCCAACACTTGATTCTAAACTTGAATGCATCCCATCAAATTCCAAAGTCCAACATCCATCCCTTTTTTCTTCACTTTGGAAAATGGGATTTGACAAGAGATGAGTACTATCAATTCCTTCATCCACAATAAAGACCTAATGTGATACGCTATTTTGGTCTCTGATTTGTTCCGTAATAGAATATTTAGGATGCAAGACAATTAAATCACCATACAGGTGGGAATGGTGACATAAGAAAAATATGCGTGAACACTTCCTCCCAATATGGTGACTCAATCTTTTCATAAAAATAATCCCCATGAGTCAAGTACGTTGATAATTGATACTTCCATATGAAAAGATATGTTTTGAAATTGCTCCAGACTTACTTCCAAATCATTAATAATTCCATGGACTAGGATAACCCTTGAGTCAATACTGCATGTATTCTCATAAGGTTGTGTAATCTTCAACTCGTTTTTTTTCATGAATTTCACTATCATAACATTTTCCAAGGAAACAGAGCTCATAATACAATTGTGGAAACATAAAAATTTTATCACCAATGTGATAAGTAAAGGTGGGTGATTTCAAATTTTTCCATCATATTTCCCTATCAGGATGATTATCAAGAGATCCTTCTTCCTTTGCAAATATTCAAGAACTGTGTCATTTGCAATGACCTCTCCTTGAATGAAATTAATAGAAATTGATTTCTCCCATTTATGGAACTCAGAGGAAACCTCCTTGACACATTGTAACATTTCCCTTCTAGATTAGCTAGTTGCTATGGCTTTTTCAAAGTTCATCCTTTCCTTCGTAATAGATAAAGTTCCTTTGGTGGGATATGATGAACTTTTTGGAGCTAGATTTAGGCCTTTTCCTTTTTTATAAAATTCATTAGAAGATCAATAGAATTAGTGGCAACCCTTCTTTCCTCCATATGTAAATACGACTTTGTGAAATTGAAAGTCTCAGACAGAGGCATAGTTTGAATGAAGTTAGCAGCTTCATCTATTTGTGCAGTTTCTTCGGGGCAATCCATGTTTTGAGCATAAGAATAAATTAGGTGTTATTCGATTTCACACACTCTTTCTTGGGCTCTGATCAGAGTAAAAGGGAAATTTTCTCCTAATAGAAAACCATATGTGTTGTTCATGGTTACCATATAACAATGGTAGATGGTATCTTTGGTTTGAATTCTTGAGGGAAACTATTCACAAGGGTATTAAACCTACCATTAAATTCATTAATGCCCTCATTTGTCCCTCTTTTAAAATGATAAAGTTGGTCATAAAGGGATATATAATCTTCGTTTTCCACAAATAATTTTATGAAGATATCATGAAAATTTTCCCAAGTGCTAATCATTTTGGGAGGGATATTTCCATACCACTCCTTGGCCTTCCCTATGAGAGATAAAGAGAAAATATTCATCCACACATCCTTATACTGGTCTTGTGAGGCATAGTAGGTAAAATCATCCAAAAAAGTGTCCAAGTGATATTGATTCAATGTAGAGTCTTCACCTAAAAAAGTGGGAAGCCATCCTCTAAAACCACTTGGAATCAGTATTATGGGGTGATATATGAATCTTTTTCATATAGAATGGTTCATACAGTCCTTCCACCCAAGATTTTTGAACCATCTTTGTCATACAAGGGGTGGGTAAGGGTGGAGAACTTGGATATTTATTTTCTAGGTATGGAATATATGGATTCGCCAAATAAGGCTTATCAAAAGTAAAAAGGGAACTTCCCTCAATAGGTTAGAATGCATTCAAAATCCTCCTCGACAATGGTGGCAAAAATGTTATCACACAAATTGTAGTTTGGGAAAAGCCCAACCCAATAAACAAGTGTGTGACACAACTGGGGACACCTATCATTGTCACCTCAATAGATATCCCCCTAGATTTAGTGAAGGACAATTCCAACACAAGGGAGGATTCCCGGAAGACCCTAGGGGGATTTCAAAGGGAGAATAAAGGAACTAGAAGAACACCTCTATAGTTCAAGGTCATGGTGATATTTGAGGCTTAAGGAAAGATACTTTGTAGTTGGTAAATGATTTCCAAGGTTGTGTACCTACAAAAAAATGTTAGACAAACCAAACCAAGACAATATATGATGATATAAGCCTCAAAACCAATGGGGACTCAACAAGAAACATTGTTTTCCAAAAATTGTAGCAATAAACAATGATATATCAACAACATTAAACTTATAACAACTACAAATAAGACCATCAAAGTCAACATAAATATTGGATAACAATGATTGCAACAAGTAGACAATATTCCAATGTTTAAACACATACTTTGATGGCAATAAGGGGTTTGTAAGAGAGTATTATCATTAGAGTTTTGTAACAACCCTATGGTTCTAGAAACGTTTTTCTATAACAACATATTCTAGCCAGTAAAATTAGCAACTAAACCACCAAATTATTAGCTTATTATCAATAGAACATTTATCATAGCATACAGGCAATTTTTAGAGGTAGAAAAAGTTGTAAAAGAGGATGAAACTGTGAGTTTGTTACAGCCCTATTGGTTGTATCTTGATGTTTGTTACATCAGCTCAATCACTTAGAAAATAAAGATGTCCCTAGGGTACAATATATCTTAAATAATGTATACTTCACAATCAACTTGAACAATCTCAATATCTCAAAATCCATGTTTACCAATGCAACAATATTCAATCTCCAATGCAAAGATTACTTCTTTATTATTGGGTGAATGGAGTCTCTTACTTGGAAGAAAATATTTTTGTTGAGAGTTAAATCCTTATAAAACCCAACAAAAATCCTTCCAAATATTATAGATTAAAATCCAAGATGCACTAGGGTTTTAATGATTTCCCTAGGGGTGTAAAGCCTCTTACTTCCTAGAGAAACAAAAACCCTATCCAAGCTTTGCAACAAGGGTTTAAACCTTATTACTCCTTGAGGAAATACTTGTATCCTTTCAATGACAAATAAAATTAAACCTTGGTGGAGGGTGTAAGCCCTTTTACTCCTCCTAGGGTTTCAAATATATTTCTTGAATTTGAATAAGTAAAATGACAATAAATTGCATAAAATTACTCACCAATTCAAGAGATAGCATGCAACATACCCTCAATACCAATATATAATCCATAAAATTCCAAAGAAACACCACCAAGAGTTGTCTCTAGCCTTTATTGCTCCAAATAACAAGTGTTGCATCCATTATGACATGAAAAACAAAGATAACAATTTTTCCCAAGGAGGTCGGAAATTTTAGTCCAAGAGTATGTAATTCTCAAATGATGAGTTCTGAAAATGAGAAGAGATGGTCCTTTGTTTATATCAGGCCATCTAAACCAATTTTTCCACACAAAATTGTCAACAACAAATTAAAATAGGGTTGACCCCCTTTACTTTCTCTTACAACTTGCAAATATAAAAATTACATAAAGTAAAACCCTAAAAAGGGTGATGTCATGCCCTAGAAGGGTGATGTGAGGCCTCAAAGTGAGACGTTGAGCCTCAAAATGTAGATCATGGGGCCTACAAAGGTCATGTTCCAAGCTATCATGTGCTAGAGTGTCATGCCATGTATCTCCTTCATTCAAACCACATCACATCACCTATGGAACCATCAAGCCCATCAAATCGTGTCCTCCAAATGATGTCAAGGGCTTAAAAAGTGACGTCCTAGGCCTTCAAAGGCCAATGTATAGGTGCAAAGGGCCATGATTTCATCCTTGAATGCTATCAAAGTTCCTCCAAAGGAAACTTCCTCTATCCTTTTCACACAAAGGCACCGAGGTGCTCCGCCCAACCTGTAGGATATCGCGTCAATCCTAGGGGTTTTCTACCCCCCATGAAGGTCAAAATAGCATAATTCCTCCATACATAGATGTCATCGAGAAAGGTCCTACAAATAAAAATAAGTACACCATCCAAGTGTCCACAAGTCACATGTATCATACCAAGTAATCCACATTTAATAAAATAATCACCCAAACATGTGCATTAAATCCCCCCTTTTCAAACAAAATAAATGCTCAAAGACCTTATAAAATTTTCCAATTTTAAGTATGAGAGGGTTGTGTTATAGAATATTTTCCTCACCATATGCAACTTTCTCAGAAGGCCTTTTCCATTTCCCTATGTATACTTGAATTCCCTTTTTTCAATTCCCAAAGCTAAAAAACATATTTTTCCACATATATGTGCCCTAACAGCTATACAACATGTGTATACGCAAGTTACACCATTACAACCCGTGCACATTGGGTTTTGTGCCCAAAATAAAAAAATGGTGTTAGGTTTTCATGTCACGTCACGAGATCCATGATCCTTGACCTTCCATATACTAGAAACGTTCCAACTCAACCCTTCAGTTCCATTTGAAGGCTATAAATGGGCCCTGTCCAAGTTGCTGAAGAGGGAGAAGAATTCAACTTTGAGAGAAAAGTTACTCTGGAGAAATTATTCACTTCATATTGAATCTGCATCCCTTTGTCCTTTTAAGTTTGAACACATTGTTCAGCCCCCAAGATCTTCCCTATTTGATGGAGAACCTCATTGTCTCTTTTATATGAGCTTGCCTTTGGTGGAGGATTGATGTGGTGGAGGCCAAGCTGGAAGGGACTTAGTTTCTTAGTTTTGGGATGTGCTGACACAGAAGTTTGTTATTCATACACTTATGTTGATCATATTTTAATAGAAATACTCTTTTCTCGTCCAATTAATGTCTTGCAAATATTTGAATTGTTATTCCATGGGCATATTTGTTATGACTATTGATGGATTATGCTATTATATGTGCTAACTTTATATATCATCACCATACGCTTGTGTATTTTGGTTGTTGAGGAAATGTTGCAGGTGTATAGTTTTGACTTGAGTGCTCAATGGTGGTCTTCTTCAAACATCCGGAAGAGGTAGGCTCTTTATCTTGTCTTGTTAGCATCTTTGTTTATATAGCATACTCGAGGCTAGAGTTGATTTATGTGGTCATTCTGTCTGTTGTGGTTTACCCCATGCCATAGAGTGATTTTCCTCGTAACATAATTGGAGACCATAGTGGGGAGGGAATATTCTTTTCAGGGTTTGGAATGTTTTTCTCCTTTTATTGCTCTCGGTTAGCTTGATTTTTCTTGTCGTCTGATTGCTTGACAACCTATTTTCATTCTGAGTCTGAGTTTCTTGACCTTATCCTTGACTTGATAGTGTTTTAATACATATACATAGGTTTTCCCTTGACAGACATGTACATACGCAAGTTTTCACTCTACAAGGCACTTACATACGTTGTTTTTTCTTAACCAGTCATGTACATCATCCTTGTTTTATCGATTGCTGAGTTTGGTGTTTGTTGGGTAAGTTTTGATGGTTGTTGAGTCTTCTTGGGTCTCTCTCATGACTGTCAAGTGCCTACAGAGTCATAGGAAACCTTTCTTTGGTTGAATTTTTGGGCGGTTTTTCTTTCTCATCATATTTTTCATTGGTTGTCTTTACATCTTGGATTGGGTATTTGCTTCTTGATATCCTGCTTGGTTTGTCTGTTTTTTCTTACAATAGGGTTTATATATCAAGTTGTTGTCCAGTCCTTGCATTTTCATTTCTTTATATTGAAAATTAAAAAAAAGGCATTTTTCATTATCACATTTGATCTTTTGGGTTCTTATTATTGATATTGGTACATGTATGGAGAGATTGCATCTTATTTGAAATCGCAGAATTGAATTGAAAATTGCATTTTTTAAAAGCTTGTCATTTATTAAGAATTGAAGTTAGGACTTTGCATGATATTCATATTCATTTCTTTTACTTGATGAGTCATAACATAATCAATTTCACGACCATATCCTTTGAGTAAACAAAGCCACTAAAAGTAATGCTGGTAAATTTAAAATTGATTAGAAACGACTTTATTTTTCAAGGTGCACAAACTAGCTTAAGATTTAGAGCCTTGGAATAGGATTTTTTGAGTAAACTTCTCCAAGGATATTAAACTCAACATATGTGTCTAACTAAGGGAGTGGTGAAATCCATTGTATAAATGGTGACCTCAGTAGGCTCCGCTCACACCGGAGTTAAGCACGAGGTCAAGCGAATTTGGTTGAGTAGATATCCCTCGAATACCTTCTTAGTGTCAGAAATATTTCTGGGGATCTATTCGTATATGAAGGTCTTGCTAGTACCTTTACCTTTGTGAGAGGCAGTTCTTTCGATATTTCAGGTTTTGTTACCCTTCCCATACGGTGGACCTGACTTACGATTGTTTTCTTGCTCATTGGTTATATTGTGGTGGCTTAGTTGCTTGACATAGGTATCCACATAGGTTACTTGCAAGTGTTATTCTGTAGGTACCCTGAGTCAAATAAGGGTTGGACAACACACAACCTTTATGGAGGATTACCTCTCCAGGGGATCTGAACGACTGCTCTGTTAAGCCCATGAGGGCCCTTATAACTGATTATGATACCCCCGATCTTTTGAACGGAGTCTTGGGACCCTCTTTGGTGAGGCATACCTACTTTAGGGAGGGAGTCCCCTTTCAACCACTTTATCCTGTTTGTGTGCATATTGGCCTTTTTGTTTATTTTGGTGTGCTCTTTGATTGTTAGTTGGCCTTAGGATTCGTTTTTATATCTCAAGTATTGAGTCATTGTGGAGCCAGACCATTTTCCTCACAAGTCTCGTCATTTATTGAATTTACCACCACATCTTGAGTCTTTGCCTTCTAAAAGGAATAAAGTTATCAACTATGGTACACACACCTCCACTTACCAGACTTGTGGTCATACATGTATGAGTACTGAGTCGAGTCAAAAATATATTGGGATTCCTTCGACTCCCATACCTATTGTGGTTAATGGAACTCCTTATATTCCTTCGACTAGGGATGATTTTAAGGATGGAAATTTATTTTAAAATGTAGAAACCTTGGCGAATCTTACTAATCCTTCATATGCCAACTATAAATGTTTGGCGATATGTTTGTAAAAATATTCAAATTTCTAAGGATTTTATATATTTTTTATAATTTTTTGGCGATTTTTAAGGTAAAATAATTTTATCCTATAGAATTTGGGCGAATCATTTTTAAAATAATGAATCTTGTTTTTGGAAAAACCATGGAAAATTAGCCCATGAGCGAAATTTAGCCCCTAAAATCATCCATGCCTTAGACCACTACAGTTGTAGTGCAGGAGGTCCCTATCATTACTCGTGTTTGGCCTGTAGTTAATACTCAACCTATAGTAACAAACCCTTTTGGGTCTCTTTTTAATTCGTCAGACTACAATACTCAATCCATCCCTTCAGCCTCTAGCCCTTTCTCTTATGGTATGTCGAATTTCACATCACAATTTTCATCCTCCATTCCAACATCAAATCTAAATCCTAGTATTAGACTTGGGGGCATGGGTCCCCCGCATATTCCACTCTCGTTTGGTGGTGATCATATTCCCCAAATGAATCCTATGTTCAGAAGCCTACCTCCTATTCACCCTGGGTCTAATCATGTCTTAATGTTCCTGGATGGAGTAATCAACCAATCGGATAGGTTTTTTCTTATGTTCTACCCTTTACACCTACCCCCTCCACACTGATTCTGACCAACACATTTGGCATGAGGAATCCACCTCTATCCTCTGAATTTCCACCCAGAGGAGGTCAGTTTCATACTTTGGGAAACTCCTAACCTGGAGCTACTCTGGTTGGGGGAAATATTTACAACCCTCATCATAACATTCCTACTGGAATGATGCCCAACCAACCACTTGTGAATCAGTTTGGAGGGAGGTTTTACAATCCCAGACAGGGCCATGGTGCATACCAAAAACCTGGATGGGTTGTGATTCCCCAACATCAATCTTTCTCGGGAGCTTGGGGCCAGATGTCGCAACCCCAACTTTCTTTTCTGGCCACGCTCAATTTTCCAGATTTATCAAGATTAATGAAAGACCTGGTGTGTCATGACTCGACATGCCCCCCCTTCCCCACCAAGCTTCCTTTAGATATTACTAAATTCAAGGGGAAGACTGGTGAGGATCCTGTTGATCACGTCACTACTTTTCATCTTTGGTGCTCTTACAATTCCCTTAATGACGATTCTATTCATTTAAGATTGTTTCAACACACCCTCATGGGGTTTGCAGCAAAATGGTACATAGAGCTACGAGGGGGGATGCACGAGAATTTCAATCATATAGTTTTAGTTTTCCTCAACCACTTCCAATTGTTGGTTCGTTACGACACCAACATATAACTCATGTCATCCCTCCTCTAGGACAAATCCACTCATATATCGGATCACATCCAAGAGTGGCGTAGACGAAAGAGGTTGATCAAAGCCTACATTCCTCTAGAGTTCCTGTTGGAATGGTTTCTTAAGTATTTATTTCCTTATATTTCGAAGGATGTATCTACATCTGGAGTAACATCTAAAGAGGAAGAAATTTTTAAAGCCCAACAGTTAAATCTCATATATGCTCAGTATGGGATGTTATACAGAATTCTTCCTGACACACTGAGGTCAAACTACAACCCTAGGAAAAATCTCGGGCCTCATGCTGATGGAATTATAGGCCCTGCAAATGTTAAATCTATAGACTTGGTGACATGTCGGTTGAAAGAGTTGTCTCTAATCCATTCTATAGGAGGAAAATCTTTGTCTTTGTCCTCCACTCCCACTTAGTCGACAGATGTAGATTATGTGCAGTCGTTGACCAACCTGAATGGTAATTGGGAACTAGGAGGGAATAAAAGGAAAAGATGTGGTAACAATCGTAGGGGTGGGAGGAATAATGATAATAAACCCAAGGACAATGCTAACAATGATATATTGAAAGTTAATGATGGTGAGGGCAAGAAAGAGAAGCGGAAGGTGAAATTCCCTTGTAATCTTTGTATTGATGATCACCTTACCCACTTGTTCCCCAAACTCGAGGAAGCTATGAGTATTTTATCTCTACCACCCGTTGTGTTGACCAATCCTTTTCCGCATAATCAACACATGGCCTCGAGCTCCTCTAATTCCAAAAATGTGGTGAGTGAAAGTCAAAACCCATTGACGCAAGATGGTGACTGTCTATGCATAAATATGGTCAAGTATCATATTAATGTAGCCACTCGGTCTTGAGATTACAGTTCTTCACAGGTTGTTCCAGGTCTAGAGTCTCCCCTTCCTCCGGAGATTCCTTTACAGATCGAAAAGTCAGGGCCTATGCCTCGTATTCTGAAAGGAGTACTCAAATTCTCTACCCACAACCCTAATGCTAGAGCTACCCAGAATTACTCTATTGTTGATGATCTGGGTCAAACCCCTTGTGTGATGTCGTATTTGGAGGTACTCCAAACATGTCCTTCACAGAGGAATTCCTTGTTATTTTCATTAGGAGCTCTAGACCCCTATGGCTCTAAGGTTATAAATTTTTACGTCATGGATATAAAGCCTCGCTTTCCTTACCACGTGGCCTTTCAAATCCATGTGGGTTACTCAAAGTATACCATCAAATGTACTATTATTTATGAAAGCACTGCAACGTGTGTGATGTCCCTGACCTATGGGAAAGCCATTGGCTCTCCATCCCTCTCTCAATCTCTGACCATGTTGACCACATTTGATGTTCATTCTTTCCATCCCCACGATATTCTTCCTGCCTTTTTGGTCTAGTTAGGAGGGAAGATAGTGTTGGGTATGTGTTATATATGGGGGTTTGAGGGGGCATGTAGGGGCAACGCCCCCAAGAAATTTTCTTTTCCTTGTGAAATGTGTCAAATTTTTGCCTCATTTTTTGTGTTTCCTCGATTTCAATGTCCATTGTTGGGCGGTTTTTCGACACATGATTTTTATCGATGGTTTTCTATTTCTGGTTAAGGAATTAGGGTTGTTGACTAATGCAGGTCATTGGGTTAGGGTTTTGGATGCCATTGGATCCTATATGTATATTGTATTGTAAACAATGTATCACTATGAATGAATATAGAACCTGTTGGTTTTCCTGGTTTGGGTTTCCAGGGGAAAAATCTCTGTGTAATGTTTGTATTTTCAATTGTATCTTTTCTGTTCTTTGACTGAAAATTTGTTTGTAGTAAATATTGTACAAGATTAAAATCTGCATTTTATATTATATCTTTGTTGGCTTCAGGAAAGAAATAGATTTAAATTCTCCATATACACCTTAGCAGAATGGAGTTGCATAAAGGATGAAAATGACGCCGATGGAAAAATAAAGGTGCATGCTCAATGGTGCCAAGTTAGGGAAATAATTTTGGGCAGAGGTAGTGGGTACTGCATGTTACCTGGTCAATAGATCACCCTCATCAACATTGGATGACAAGACTCCACAAGAGCTATGGACTAGTAAGAAACCTTCTCTCACATATCTAAAGGTATTTGGTTGTGATGCATATGTTCATCTTCCAAAGGAAAACATGAGTAAGCTAGATAAGAAAGTTGAAAAGTGTATCTTTATTGGATATAAAGATGATCTCAAAGGTTATAAGCTTTGGAACCCAGAAACTAAGAAGGTAGTGTATAGTCGAGATGTGGTATTTAGAGAAATGAAGGATGTTGCTAAACATGAATTCCTACCAAGTAAGGATGAACGAGAGAAAATAGAGTTTGATTTAAAGGATGATGATTCAGACTCTATAGAAGAACAAGAATAAGAAGAAGAAGATCCTCATACTCCAGTATTGAGGAGCTCGGTTCAAGAAAGAAGGCTATTGGAAAGGTATACTCCAACTGATTTCCGTTCAAATTTTTCTTTGTCTATTACTGATGATGATCCTAGAACTGTCAGGGAAGCAGTGGATTCAGAGGATGGAAATCTATGGAAAAGGGCCATGGACGAAGAAATGGCAGCTTTGGGTAAGAATGAGGCTTGGGATCTAGTGGAGTTGTTGGCTGCAAGAAATCCCATTGGCAACAAATGGGTATTTAAAAAGAAGTTGGATGCAAAAGGAAAAGTGGAGAAATACAAATCTCCGTTAGTAGCAAAGGGATATTCCCAGGTTGAGGGAATTTATTTTGGTAATATTTTTTCTCCTATTTCCAAGTTAACCTCTATAAGATTTTTGTTATCTGTTATTGCTGCATTTGATATTGAAGTAGAACAAATGTATGTGAAGACAACATTCCTACATGGGGATCTGGAAGAAGAAATCAATATGAAGCAACCAAAAGGATTTGTTGTGAAGGGAAAGAAGGAGATGGTATGCAAGTTGAAAAAGTCCCTGTATGGTTTAAAACAATCACCAAGGATGTGGTATAAAAAAATTGATACTTATATGTTGGGACTTGATTTCACAAGAAGCAAAGAGGATCATTGTGTGTATTTTAAATTAATTGGTGATCATTTGATTTATTTGTTCTTGTATGTGAATGACATGTTGTTGATAGGAAACAACAAGGAGATTGTCCAGGATGTGAAAACTTAGTTGTTCTCAAAATTTGACATGAAGGATCTCGGTGCTTCAAATTTCATTTTGGGCATGGAAATCAAAAGAGATTGGAAAAAGAGGAAACTCTAGTTAAATCAAAGAAAATATGTCGAGACAATATTGCAGAGGTTTAGTATGTAGGAATGTAAACCAATCAAGTTTCCTATTCTTGTTGGTGTAAAGCTATCTGTGGATCAGTGTCCCGATACATAGGAAGAGGAGGAAGGCATGTCTCGTGTTCAATATGCGAGTGAAGTTGGAAATTTGATGTATGCAATGGTATTTACTAGATCGGACATTACACATGCAGTGGGAGTTTTGAGCAGGTATGTGTCAAAACCAGTGAAGGAGCATTGGACAACAGTAAAAAGGGTTTTCAGGTATTTGCATGGCACTGCTAGCTGTGGATTGTGCTGCCAAGGAAGACCGGGATTGGAGAGAGTGTTGGATATACATGGATTTGTGGATGCATATTGGGATGGATATTTGGATCGTAGGAGATCTACAAGAGGGTATGTGTTTAACCTGTTTGGAGGAGCAATAAGTTGGATGAGCAAAAGACAGGTTGTAGTGGCACTTTCAACTACAGAAGTTGAATACATGGAAGCCACTCATGCAAGTAAGGAAGCAATATGGTTACAAATATTGTGTTCAAGTATTGGGTTGGTACAACAAGCTGTAAGGATAGATTGTGAAAGTCATTGTGCAATTTGTTTGACAAAGAACCTGGCTCATCATTCAAAGACAAAGCATATTGATATTCAATATCACTTTGTGAGAGACATGGTTGAAGAAAAGAAAGTGTTGTTGATGAAGGTGGACACTTTGAATAATGTTGTAGATTCATTAACAAAATCTGTGAG
>ML797510.1:157516-179807 GCA_009831015.1 Picea engelmannii
TATTCAATATCACTTTGTGAGAGACATGGTTGAAGAAAAGAAAGTGTTGTTGATGAAGGTGGACACTTTGAATAATGTTGTAGATTCATTAACAAAATCTGTGAGCACTGAGAAGTTCTCTTGGTGTAGAGGATCCATGGGCACTGTTGCCCTGGATTGTTGACTATGTAACCATGTATGCAAAGAAAACAACAAGTGGGAGAATGTTGGGTATGTGTTATATTATTTGCATGAGTAGTAGTGTCTGCGTTGTGTTGAGCGTGTAGGTGGGAGAAATCCCCCCGCGCGGGGGTTCAGGGGCAGTGCCCCTGAGAATTTTTTTCCTCGAGAAATGTGTCGCAATTCTTTCCTTGTTTTTCGTGTTGCCTCGATTTTCAAGTCCATTATTGGGCAGTTTTTTGGCACATGTTTTTTTCCGATGGTTTTCTATTTCCAGTTAAGGAATTAGGGTTGTTGACTAATCTAGGTCATTGGTTTAGGGTTTTGGATGCCGCTAGCTCCTATATGTATATTGTATTGTAAACAATGTATCACTATGAATGAATATAGAATATGTTGGTTTTCCCAGTTTGGGTTTCCAGGGGAAAAATCTCTATGTAATGTTTGTATTTTCCATTGTATCTTTTCTGTTCTTTTACTAAAAATATGTTTGCAGTAAATATTGTACAAGGTTAAAATCTACATATAGTGGAGGTGGATGTCGAGGTGGTTGATGTGCCCCTTGATTATAACATATTACTAGGGCATAATTGGACTTATGCTATGACTGGAATTGTATCATCTGTTTTTCATACTTTATGTTTTCCTCATGACGGGGAAATTGTGACGATCGATCAGTTGTCCTTTGCGCAAACTAGCCCCAATGCATTAATTGGAACTTCAATCCCCGTGATCGACAATTCTCAACCGACAACTGAGGATATTGGTGTCAGAATGTATTCCTCCCTTATAGGTACCTTTGATTTTGTGGCACCAGTTCATCATATCTATGCCATGTCCAATAGGTCTCCTTCGTCAATGAGGTTTGCTCATTTCCGCACTTTGTATTTTAAATATCCTTGGACCCTACCTTCCCCGACCTTGTCTTGTGAAGGTTAGTCAGATATTGGAATGGAAATGCCATTGTCGGCGAAAGAGATAATGTATCAGGCTATTCTCAACTCTTCTACTGACCCAGATCATGTCCCCTTGCATACAGACGAGGAGGATCCTATTCTCCGGCCCATATGGGCCACGTCATCATCTTTATCACATGATTGCCTCGATGATACTTTACCTTCAAATGAAGTGATCTTAGAGGCCATGAATGTTTCTGATAGACCATGGGATGATATGCATCATCTCTCTTACTTCCTGCCAGAGGTTGGTAGGATCAAGAAAGATGATTTTAGATCTACCTTGAGTGAGATAGTCGGTCACGTCATGGTTTAGCAAGGAAAAAGACTACTCCATATACACCTCAACAGAATGGAGTTGCATAAAGGATGAACATGACGCCGATGGAAAAATAAAGGTGCATGCTCAGTGGTGCCAAGTTAGAGAAATAATTTTGGGCAGAGGTAGTGGGTACTGCATGTTACCTGGTCAATAGATCACCCTCATCAACATTGGATGATAAGACTCCACAAGAGCTATGGACTAGTAAGAAACCTTCTCTCACATATATAAAGGTATTTGGTTGTGAAGCATATGTTCATGTTCCAAAGGAAAACATGAGTAAGCTAGATAAGAAGGCCTAAAAGTGTATCTTTATTGGATATAAAGATGGTTTCAAAGGTTATAATATTTGGAACCCAGAAACTAAGAGGGTAGTGTATAGTCGAGATGTGGTATTTAGAGAAATGAAGGATGTTGTTAAACATGAATTCCTACCAAGTAAGGATGAACCAGAGAAAATAGAGTTTGATTTAAAGGATGATGAGTCAGACTCTACAGAAGAAAAAGAATAAGAAGAAGAATATCCTCATACTCCAGTATTGAGGAGATCGATTCGAGAAAGAAGGCTATCGGAAAGGTATATTCCATTTGATTTCCATTCAAATTTTTCTTTGTCTATTACTGATGATGATCCTAGAACTGTTAGGGAGGCAATGGATTCATAGGATGGAAATCTATGGAAAAGGGCCATGGATGAAGAAATGGCAGCTTTGGGTAAGAATGACGCATGGTATCTAGTAGAGTTGTCGGCTGGAAGAAATCCCATTGGCAACAAATGGGTATTTAAAAAGAAGTTGAATGCAAAAGGAAAAGTGGAGAAATACAAATCTCAGTTAGTAGCAAAGGGCTATTCCCAGGTTGAGGGAATTTGTTTTGGTGAGATTTTTTCTCCTGTTTCCAAGTTAACCTCTATAAGATTTATGTTATCTGTTATTGTTGCATTTTATATTGAAGTAGAACAAATGGATGTGAAGACAACATTCCTACATGGGGATCTGGAAGAATAAATCAATATGCAGCAACCATAAGGATTTGTTGAGAAGGGGAGGAAGGAGATGGTATGCAAGCTGAAAAAGTCCCCGTATGGTTTAAAACAATCACCAAGGATGTGGTATCAAAAATTTGATACTTATATGTTGGGACTTGATTTCACAAGAAGCAAAGAGGATCATTGTGTGTATTTTAAATTAATTGGTGATCATTTGATTTATTTGTTCTTGTATGTGGATGACATGTTGTTGATAGGAAACAACAAGGAGATTATCCAGGATGTGAAAACTTAGTTGTTCTCAAAAATTGACATGAAGGATCTCGGTGCTAGTGTCTGCGTAGTAGTGGATGTGTTATATTATTTGCATGAGTAGTAGTGTCTGCGTTGTACTGAGTGTGTAGGCGGGAGAAATCCCCCCGCTTGGGGGTTCAGGGGCAGTGCCCCTGAGAATTTTTTTCCTCGAGAAACATGTCGCATTTTTCCTTGTTTTTCGTGTTTCCTTGATTTTCAGGTCCATTATTGGGCAGTTTTTCGGCACATGGTTTTTTCCGATGGTTTTCTATTTCCAGTTAAGGAATTAGGGTTGTTGACTAATCTAGGTCATTGGTTTAGGGTTTTGGATGCCACTAGCTCCTATATGTATATTGTATTGTAAACAATGTATCACTATGAATGAATATAGAATATGTTGGTTTTCCCAGTTTGGGTTTCCAGGGGAAAAATCTCTATGTAATCTTTGTATTTTCCATTGTATCTTTTCTGTTCTTTTACTAAAAATATGTTTGCAGTAAATATTGTACAAGGTTAAAATCTACATATAGTGAAGGTGGATGTCGAGGTGGTTGATGCGCCCCTTGATTATAACATATTACTAGGGCATAATTGGACTTATGCTATGACTGGAATTGTATCGTCTGTTTTTTATACTTTATGTTTTCCTCATGACGGGGAAATCGTGATGATCGATCAATTGTCCTTTGCGCAAACTAGCCCCAATGCATTAATTGGAACTTTGATCCCCGTGATCGACAATTCTCAACCAACAACTGAGGATATTGGTGTTATAATGTATTCCTCCCTTATAGGTACCTTTGATTTCGTGGCACCAGTTCATCATATCTATGCCATGTCCAATAGGTCTCCTTCGTCAATGAGGTTTGTACATTTTCGCACTTTGTATTTTAAATATCCTTGGACCCTACCCCTGACCTTGTCTTGTGAAGGTCAGTCGGATATTGGAATGGAAATGCCATTGTCAGCGAAAGGGATAATGTATCAGGTTGTTCTCAACTCTACTACTGACCCAGATCATGTCCCCTTGTAGACAGACGAGGAGGATCCTATTCTCCAGCCCATATGGGCCACATCATCATCTTTATCACATGATTACCTCAATGATACTTTACCTTCAAATGAAGTGATCTTAGAGGCCATGAATGTTTCTGATAGACCATGAGATGATATGCATCATATCTCTTACTTCCTCCCAGAGGTTGGTAGGATCAAGCAAGATGATTTTAGATCTACCTTGAGTGAGATAGTCGGTCACGTTGTGGTTTAGAAAGGCAGAAGACTAATCCATATACACCTGAGCAGAATGGAGTTGCATAAAGGATGAACATGACACCGACGGAAAAATAAAGGTGCATGCTCAGTGGTGCCAAGTCAGGGAAAGAATTTTGGGCAGAGGTAGTGGGTACTACATGTTACCTGGTCAATAGATCACCCTCATCAACATTGGATGACAAGACTCCACAAGAGCTATGGACTAGTAAGAAACCTTCTCTCACATATCTAAAGGTATTTGGTTGTGAAGCATATGTTCATGTTCCAAAGGAAAACATGAGTAAGCTAGATAAGAAGGCTGAAAAGTGTATCTTTATTGGATATAAAGATGGTCTCAAAGGTTATAAGCTTTGGAACCCAGAAACTAAGAAGGTAGTGTATAGTCGAGATGTGGTATTTAGAGAAATGAAGGATGTTGTTAAACATGAATTCCTACCAAGTAAGGATGAACGAGAGAAAATAGAGTTTGATTTAAAGGATGATGAGTCAGATTCTACAGAAGAACAAGAATAAGAAGAAGAAGATCCTCATACTCCAGTATTGAGGAGATCGGTTCGAGAAAGAAGGATATTGGAAAGGTATACTCCATCTGATTTCCATTCAAATTTTTCTTTGTCTATTACTGATGATGATCCTAGAACTGTCAGGGAGGCAGTGGATTAGGATAGAAATCTATGGAAAAGGGCCATGGACGAAGAAATGGTAGCTTTGGGTAAGAATGAGGCTTGGGATCTAGTGGATTTGTCGGCTGGAAGAAATCCTATTGGCAACAAATGGGTATTTAAAAAGAAGTTGAATGCAAAAGGAAAAGTGGAGAAACACAAATATCGGTTAGTAGCAAAGGGCTATTCCCAGGTTGAGGGAATTTATTTTGGTGAGATTTTTTCTCTTGTTTCCAAGTTAACCTCTATAAGATTTATGTTATCTGTTATTGCTGCATTTGATATTGAAGTAGAACAAATGGATGTGAAGACAACATTCCTACATGGGGATTTGGAAGAAGAAATCAATATGAAGCAGCCATAAGGATTTGTTGTGAAGGGAAAGAAGGAGATGGTATGCAAGCTGAAAAAGTCCCTGTATGGTTTAAAACAATCACCAAGGATGTGGTATAAAAAATTTCAGACTTATATGTTGGGACTTGATTTCACAAGAAGCAAAGAGGATCATTGTGTATATTTTAAATTAATTGGTGATCATTTGATTTATTTGTTCTTGTATGTGGATGACATGTTGTTGATAGGAAACAACAAGGAGATTATCCAGGATGTGAAAACTTAGTTGTTCTCAAAATTTGACATGAAGGATCTCGGTGCTTCAAATTTCATTTTGGGCATGGAAATTAAAAGAGATTGGAAAAAGAGGAAACTCTAGTTAAATCGGAGAAAATATGTCGAGACAATATTGCAGAGGTTTAATATTTAGGAATGTAAACCAATCAAGTTTCCTATTCTTGTTGGTGTAAAGTTATCTGTGGATCAGTGTCCCGATACATAGGAAGAGGAGGAAGACATGTCTCATGTTCCATATGCGAGTGCAGTTGGAAGTTTGATGTATGCAATGGTCTTTACTAGAACGGACATTACACATGCAGTGGGAGTTTTGAGCAGGTATGTGTCAAAACCAAAGAAGGAGCATTGGACAACAGTAAAAAGGGTTTTCATGTATTTGCATGGCACTGCTAGCTATGGATTGTGCTACCAAGGAACACTGGGATTGGACAGAGTGTTTAATATACATGGATTTGTGGATGCATATTGGGATGGATATTTGGATCGTAGGAGATCTACAAGCGGGTATGTGTTTAACCTGTTTGGAGGAGCAATAAGTTGGATGAGCAAAAGACAGGTTGTAGTGGCACTTTCAACTACAAAAGTTGAATACAGGGAAGCCACTCATGCAAGTAAGGAAGTAGTATGGTTACAAATATTGTGTTCAAGTATTGGGTTGGCACAACAAGCTGTAAGGATAGATTGTGATAGTCATTGTGCAATTTGTTTGGCGAAGAACCTGGCTCATCATTCAAAGACAAAGCATATTGATATTCAATATCACTTTGTGAGAGACATGGTTGAAGAAAAGAAAGTGTTGTTGATGAAGGTGGACACTTTGAATAATGTTGTAGATTCATTAACAAAATCTGTGAGCATTGAGAAGTTCTCTTGGTGTAGAGCATCCATGGGCATTGTTGCCCTGGATTGTTGACTATGTAACCATGTATGCAAAGAAAACAACAAGTGGGAGAATTTTGGGTATGTGTTATATTATTTGCACAAGTAGTAGTGTCTGCGTTGTGCTGAGCGTGTAGGCGGGATAAATCCCCCCACACGGGGGTTCAGGGGAAGTGCCCCTGAGAATTTTTTTCCTCTTGAAACATGTCGCATTTTTTCCTTGTTTTTCATGTTGCCTCGATTTTCAGGTCCATTATTGGGCAGTTTTTCAGCACATGGTTTTGCCGATGGTTTTCTATTTCCAGTTAAGGAATTAGGGTTGTTGACTAATCTAGGTCATTGGTTTAGGGTTTTGGATGCCGCTAGCTCCTATATGTATATTGTATTGTAAACAATGTATCACTATGAATGAATATAGAATATGTTGGTTTTCCCAGTTTGGGTTTCCAGGGGAAAAATCTCTATGTAATGTTTGTATTTTCCATTGTATCTTTTATGTTCTTTTACTAAAAATATGTTTGCACTATATATTGTACAAGGTTAAAATCTACATATAGTGGAGGTGGATGTCGAGGTGGTTGATGCGCCCCTTGATTATAACATATTACTAGGGCATAACTGGACTTATGCTATGACTGGAATTGTATCGTCTGTTTTCTATACTTTATGTTTTCCTCATGACGGGGAAATCGTGACAATCGATTAGTTGTCCTTTGCACAAACTAGCCACAATGCATTAATTGGAACTTCGGTCCCTGTGATCGACAATTCTCAACCGACAACTGAGGATATTGGTGTCAGCATGTATTCCTCCCTTATAGGTACCTTTGATTTCGTGGCACCGGTTCATCATATCTATGCCATGTCCAATAGATCTCCTTCGTCAATGAGGTTTGTTCATTTCTGCACTTTGTATTTTAAATATCCTTGGATCCTACCTTCCTCGACCTTGTCTTGTGAAGGTCAGTCAGATATTGGAATGGAAATGCCATTTTCAGCGAAAGAGATAACGTATCATGCTGTTCTCAACTCTACTACTGACCCAGATCATGTCCCCTTGCTTACAGACGAGGAGGATCCTATTCTTCTGCCCATATGGGCCACGTCATCATTTTTATCACATGATTGCCTCGATGATACTTTACCTTCAAATGAAGTGATCTTAGAGGCCATGAATGTTTCTGATAGACCATGGGATGATATGCATCATCTCTCTTACTTCCTCCCAGAGGTTGGTAGGATCAAGCAAGATGATTTTAGATCTACCTTGAGTGAGATGGTCGGTCACGTCGTAGTTCCACTTGATATGCACGACATTCATGCTGAAGGAAACATGACGAGTATTTCTCCTACCATCACGATTGATATCTCTCATATTCCTGGTAAAGTTGAAAATGTATATATAGATGCAGATTGTTCACCTAAAGAAATTCATATCTACACCAAGATCTTCAAGGAATTTCATGATGTATTCGCTTTTTCGTATGAGTAGATGCCAGGAATTGACCCTCAAATTGTCGAACATGAGATTAAAACCTATCCAGATGCTAAACCTATTCGACAACGACTTAGAGATGTTAATCCTAGGAAGGCACTTGCTATTAAGGCAGAGGTGGAGAAACTACTTAATGCAAGTTTTATCTACCTGGTTCCCTTGACCGAATGGGTATCGAATCTCGTTCCCGTAAATAAGAAGCAAGGAACCCTCCGTGTGTGTATGGATTTTCAAGACCTGAATAAGGCCTATCCTAAAAACAACTTCCCAACACCTGTCGTTGATCAGATTATCGATGAGTGTGTGGGAAGCGAGGTTTTTTCTTTTATGCACGGATTTTTAGGATACAACGAAATTCAGATTAACCCAAGGATCAACATAAGACGACATTTATTTGTCCTTGGGGTACTTTTGCATACCATAAAATGCCTTTCGGCCTTAAAAACGCTGCAGAAGACTTCCAACGAGCCATGACCTTCTCTTTTCACGATCTCAAGCATATAGTTGAAGCTTACCTCAATGATCTCGCTGCTCACTCTCGCAAGAGAGTGGATCACTCTAGCCACCTTTGAGTAGTTTTTGAGAGATGTCGCTATTATTGCATCCGTTTGAACCCTCATAAGTGCATATTTTGCGTTAGGTCAAGTCGTCTTTTAGGATTGTCTTTGAGACCAGGATCATGGTGGATCCTTTAAAGGTTGAGAAAATACTTCGATTGCCTCCCTCGCACAATATTCGTCAACTTCAAGGTTTATAAGGGAAGGATAGCTTCTTACGTCAGTTTATAGTAAAATATGCCAATATTACTAAGGGTTTCATGCGTCTCTTGAAGAAGGACACTCCATTTATATGGGATGAGTGAGCCCAAGAATCCTTCGATGCTCTTAAGAAAGCATTGGTATCGACGCCTCTGTTGAAGCCTCTAGACTATAGTAGAGATTACTTGATGTATATCACCACGTTCGAAGGGACGGTTAGTATTGTTTTAGCTCAGGAGGATTATGAGCTCCATGAGCACGTCATTTACTATATTAGTCAAAACTTAGTCGGCCCTGAACTCAAGTATTCTCATGTTGAGAAGCTAGATTGTGTTGTTGTACACGCGGTTCAAAGGTTACAACACTATATATTGCTTTGAAAAAATACCGTAGTTGTTGATGTCAACCCATTTAAATACGTCCTTACTAGGCGTATCATAGGGGGGGGATATAATAAATGGAACATCATCTTGCAAGAGTTTGATCTCGATTTTGCTTTGGAAAAATCCAATAAATCACTAGGTTTTTGTCGAGTTAATATCGGACTTCCCTCAGTTAGATGAGGACGGTATTCATGTCGATTCATTTGTGGATGAAAAGATTTCCCTTGTCTCATCTTTAGACCCCTTGTATGGAGACATTTTGATCTATCTTCAAAACTTGAAGTTCTCTCATCATCCTTCGAGAGACGATCGATGACTTATACGATATCAAGCTAAGAAATACCTTATCGTCGATGACACTTTGTATCATCGAGGCGTAGATAATATCCTGCATCGTTGCTTGACTCACAAAGAGGCTGAGTCCGTTGTTAATGACTACCACAGTGGGGCTTGTGGTGGTCATCTATCTAGGCTTGCGACAACCCAAAAGTTTTTGCGAGCCAATTATTTTTGGCCGTCTATTTTTAAATATTGTGTCAAAGTGATCAAGAAGTGTCACCCTTTCCAAGTGTTCACTCAGAATATGCGCTCGCATCTAGCCCCTCTTCACCCGATCATCATCGTCGATCCCTTCACCAAGTGGGGGGTGGATTTTGTGGATTGCAACTCAATTTCAGTTGGGGGGGATCAACATATTATTGTGATCATAGAATACTTTAATAAATGGGTTGAGGCCATGCCTACAGTCAAATTCGATGGTACGACTGATGCATTTTTCATGTTAAATCAAATTATATCCAGGTTCAGAATCTTGAATGAGATTGTCACTGATCATGGTAGTCACTTTCAGAATGAAAGGATTAAAGAATTAGCATCGAAACTTGGGTTTAAACATAGTAATTCTTCCCCTTACTACCCCCGAGAAAATGGACAAGTAGAGGCCATGAACAAGTCTCTCAAGATCATTTTGCAAAAAATTGTCAGCCAGAGCAAGTCTAACTGGCATCTCATGCTTTACCCTGCGCTTTGGGCATACCGAACCTCGATTAAGATTTCCACCGGTTCTTTTCCTTTTTAGTTAGTACACACTGTGGAGTCAATTCTTCCTATTGAATGCAAAATCCCTTCTCTTAGACTAACATTTAAGCTCCTACCTAACACTTATGATCTCTAAGAATGCCTTGTACACTTAGAGAGTCTAGATGAGCAACGTTGAGATGCCTCTACAACCATTGAAATGAATAAATGATGTGTCAAGGTCCAGTATGATAAGTCTATCTATCCTCGACAGTAGATTGAGGGTGACTTGGTCATATTGTATGACCAAGCCAAAGAACCACTAGGGGAGGCAAGTTCAACCCCATGTGGCACGATCCTTATATCATGTGACAGGTCTTAGAGAAAGGAGCCTACGAATTAGAATATTATGAAGGGAATATGTTGGCTAAGCCCATAAATGGGCTCTACTTGAAAATATATTACGCTTGGGCCCCAATATTGAGTGTAACTCTTTGTTTACTAGTGTATCTTAGTGTATGCATATTTTCCCCTTTTGTCATCAGCTTGCTTATCCATTTTTCCCTTCATTGGAAGATGTCAACGGAGTCTTTAGTTTACTTAGGATTCGAAGATGGTGTCAGTCAGCATACACAGAACTTGGCTTCCGCCGCTTGGGTTATTTACTCACTCGAGGGTCAACTGGTGTCTTCAAGTGGCATTTGTCTAGGTCCATCAATGAATAATGTGGCTGAATATAACATTGTTATAGAGCTTTTATGCGGTGTTGTTTCACATGGTATTCGTTCTTTAGAAGTTCTCCTAGATTCTCAGTTAGTAGTATGTCAGTTGAATGAGAGTTAGCATGTGTGTGACCCTACTCTACTCTGACAATTCCTAAGGGTATGAATTTTGGAACAACATTTTGATTTTATTACTTATAATCACATACCTAGAAGTTCTAATTTATGTATCTGGTGCATATTCTAATTATATTTTAAATTGGCATTTGTCACATAACTAAAATAAATAAAACACATTCACTAATGTACACATTGTAATATAAGTAATTCGAAGACCAATGTTTTATATTTCATTTCTCCAAAATTATGGTGTTATAGTACAAAATTGGGGCTCACACCTTCAAAATACATATACAACCACTTGATACAATAACCATGACATATACACATGTGGCGTCGGATGTGTGTCATGATATCATACTACAACATTTGCGAGATGCCAAAAGATTCACACCCACGCAAGGGGAACACCCACCGCCTATCGCTGCATCGCCTCTAGCAAATCCTCTACTTGTACCATGGGAATCATGTGCGTCAAACGAGACATGTTTCCCTGCACATTTTGAAGTACTCTCTCTGCATATCCTCCCGCTAGCTCATCCCCCTGGTTCCTTTTCCAGTGTCATGGAAATCCATCTGGCCATTGTGGACCCACGTCTACACAACAAAGAACTTTTTTTAGAATACTTAACACCATCCAAAAACATTTGTGTTTTTCTCTTTAAAAAACACAAAAAAATGAAGCATATTTGAAAATTGTTTCATACCTATGTCTCTGTAGGAGGAACCTGGTGGCAATGGCATGTCTGGGTCAAATATGAAGTCAATCCCTACATAGGGGTAGTCCTCCAGGGCTATCACCTGTCAACGCCACTAGGAGAAGAACTCATCGTTGTAGGGGGTCGGTACCCTACCACCTCCCAACCGCCTCATCACCTCGGTCCACCGTGAAATGGATGGATCAAGCAGTCTATGTGGAGTGATCTCAACTCTAGGGCTCAATCCTAGAACCCGCTCAAAGAAAAAATTACATAAGATAGACGCAAACCCGAAGTTCCTCTTCATACCCTGTTTGCAGTCTGTCAACTGGCTCTTCATGGTAGCCAGTAGTGAGGTGCACCAATCATATACTGTGGGTTGTAAGCAGTCCACAGAGTAGAACATTGGTGGACTTGATGCCAGATGAAATGAGGCCGACCCCATGATCCATGTAAGCACGAGAACAACAATCTTTAAACTTAGGTTGTTGATCGTCTGAATAGGGAGTTGGCTCCCTACCTTTTCTGTGCCTGCAACACAGTGAGTGGCGATGTAGTCCTATATGTTCATGCCACTCCTCGCTCCCCTGGCTTTGAGGTTCACCACCACACCCTGACGTGACAACCCTATCAACAAGTATATATCCTCAACTTTAATTCTCAATGGTTTCCCATCGAGGTTGAAGGCCTCTATATCTAGATCCCAAAGTTCATCAGCATTTGGAGCAGCCTCACTTGAGCCCTCATCCCTTTGAGATCCCAAAACTTATAACGTCTGCATATTTTTAAAGCTAGTTGGAACCCTGGGTCTCTTTCCACTACAGCATAAACTTCCTCATGCTCTCTTTCTCTCCATTCCAGTACCGTCGTGCAAGAAAAAATCTATTTTTTGAGTCAAATTCCTTAAAAAAAACCAAGTTACAGACTTGTACACGAGCTGTAGTTTACACAGTTGTGTATAGGGATGCATATATGTGGTTTGTTTTGATAAAAATTGCATATAGGGATGCTTATATGCGACCCGATGATCTACAGCCCGCGTATACCCTAGTTCCTAATTTGCAAATTAAAAAACTCATAAAGTGAGACTTAATTTCAAATTATAATTCTCTAGAAATGAAGAGGAGGGAAATAATACTTACTTGGTCTAGAAGGTTGTCCTTTCCGTAGCTCGTAGCTCCCACAATTGGCACTTGAAAGTCATGGGAAAATTTGTCCAAAATGAACTATTTGGGTAAAAATGTGAAATGGTATGGTAAATGTTTTTTTTTTTTACTATTTATAGAAAAATATTACTCACTTTACATAGTTTTTGATAATATTTTGGCCTAGTCGACTAATAGTCCAGTCGAAGGAGTTGGTTTTGGTGGTTTTATCCAGGGATTCTGGTGGTTTCTAGCATCCTTTCCCTCATTCATGACTTTGGAAGGTATTATTTCCTTGACCAACATATAGGATAGGTCCTCACTCCATCTTGCATTTTTACATTATCCTATGTCTATGATCCACATTCCTTAGGGACAAACCCATTTGTTAGTGACACAGAACCTCCTTATTGCTACTAGAAGTGTCATTAGTGAATGGTAGAGGCTTACCAAACATAGGTTCCCTAATTAGAACCTCTGTTCCATTTGATGCCCATGCATAGATTATTCCATAAAGACTAAGAGTCCTTTATAGTTACAATATGACTTTGTGTTTGAGCCTCATATTCTTACTCATAAGCATGATGACCTATACCTATGGGAATCCCATGAGTCAGGTTTAAGCTCTTTTCCGACTCTCTCAAAAAGCGAAAATATTTCCCGATGAAATTGTCTCTTTCACACTCGTAAATTGGATTTGAAAGGACATCTATTTGGTGTAAGTTTAACCCTTTTTCAGACCAAGTAGACTAATTTCGAAAAAGGAACACTCTAGTCACTAGTGGCTAGAAGAGTTCTCCTGGGTATTTTTTTATACCTTTTCGGGCCCAGGGGACTAAATTTATGAAAATGGACATTCTTTGGAGTTAAGTTGTAATTGCATATCATCCTCTTGCTTGCAATATTGAGCCTATTTATGGTTCCTTCTTTCGCATTATAAGCCTATTATCTCAGCAGTTTGCATCATCATCCAAGCAGATCCTTGTTTATATCCTTTATAGCTTGACACATTTTACCCTAAGAGGAAACATTCCCCCGAGTGTCCATATCCTGCAAGCACCTCTTTGCATTGAGCATAGGTATGTTTCATTGTTGGAACCAATTGCTTACTCGCGACACACGTTTCCTCCTCTATATCATAGCATTCATGTTTCTATGAAAAAAAAAAAAAAAATTGGGCGAGAAAGGAATATTATCTCATGTTGGCAGTAGTCGTGTCTCCTTTGAACAAAGCACAAAATTTTGAGTCCACTTGTCATCCAAAGTTTGGGTGTAGCATGACCTTAGGAAGTTGAGCTCGTTACTTAGATTTTATTCCTCCGACTGGTTACTCTTCCAATCCCTATGGAGAGTTTGATTGATGCCTCCTACATCACAAAGTTTCATCATTGAGTCTATGCTGCCAGAGTCCTCCATGTGTCTCATGCTCTTGTTCAAAGGATGTCTATAAGCCTGTGTCGACAATTTCTCGGAACTCTTGACTTTGCATGTTGGCCATACCCTTAGTGTGTCTCAGAGTTACATGAAGTTATTTTCCTACCGTGCACCCTGGTCCTACTTTCCTTATGGGTAGGTAACCTTGAACCCAGTAGTCGACATCTCCTCATTAGTCGTTGACTAGGAGGTTTCCCTTGTGTTCGATGACAAGAAATATATTCACACATTTGGATTTGTGCAGTGTCTTGGATGCCATTAGCCTTATTGGTAGTTTCTTGGCCTTTGTCAACATTTTTCATTATTGGATTCTATTCAGAGAGTTTTTTTCGTGCACTGCTTGCATTTGGTGCGTGCAAAAGATGCATAGGGTCATTGGTTCATGAACATGTTCTTCGTCCAAGTTCCTCCAAATCATCAAGCTACTACTTTATACCTCGTGTTGACTGATGAGATATGCCTTAATTCTCTCCTTTCAACGGGTCTCCTTCCATCGACTTCAACTCATCTATTATGGAAACAAGGCCTAGAGTCCTATGAGTACCTAGAAGCTTGCAGTCATCAGTGGCATGTTCTCTCGCAGTCAATAGTTGGGAATACATCAATGTCTCATGATCGATGGATTCTTCAAGTGTTCGACCTCATCTCTTTTATTCACACTTGTAAGAATGTACTCAATGCCCTGATACCTACTTTCATTATCGATAGGTTGTCTCAAGTTTGTTAATGGTGTACCTTAATGACCGATAATCAAGCGAAGTCTCATTGTGTTCGACCTCAACTCCTTTATTCACATGATGTAGACTTGCACCTTTGGCGGATCATGTAGAAGACTTGAAGACATTAGTTCGTAGTCGCAACTTTCCTAAGTGGTTGTTATCATTCATTGGACCAATACCTATATGACTTCAGTGATCATGGGAGATCAGATTGTACTCCATTGTATACAAATATCTTCAGATTGATTTTGACATTGGTTTTCACTAGGCCTTGTTCATGACTATGATAGCCTATGGCATGTATCTACCTTTGTATTGCCTATTCATGGCCATGAACAACTATTTGGTATATTTCCACATGGATCTGTAGTGTAATTCAAATTGGCATCCATGTGTACAAAGTCATTATGGACTGTAATATTATTATGAGCAACTAGTTCGTCCAACTGGGTCTCCATTACTCCACTTCTCAGAATTATAATGTATTTTGGCCATCGCAGATACTCCTCTAACCTCACACATTAGGGGACATCTATTATAGAAATATTTTCCTCACCCTATACAACTTTCTCAGAAGGCCTTTTCCATTTCCCTATGTAGACTTGAAGTCCTTTTTTGCAATTCCAAGAGCTAAAAAACATATTTTTCCACATATACGCACCCTAACAACTATACAACATGCGTCTATGCAGGTTGCACCATTACAGCCCGCGTACATCGGGTTTTGTGCCCAAAATTAAAAAAATGGTGTCGGGATTCCATGTCACGTCACGAGATCTATGATCCTTGACCTTCCATATACTAGAAACATTCCAACTCGGCCCTTCAGTTCCATTTGAAGGTTATAAATGGGCCATATCCAAGTTGTGGAAGAGGGAGAAGAATTCAACTTTGAGAGCAAAGTTACTCTCGAGAAATTATTCACTTCATATTGAGTCTACATCCCTTTGTTCTTTTAAGTATGAACACATTGTTCAATGCCCAAGCTCTTCCCTATTTGATAGAGAACCTAATTGTCTCTCTTATATCAGCTTTCCTTTGGTGGAGGATTGAAGTGGTGCAGGCCCAGCTGGAAGGGAATTAGTTTCTCGGTTCTGAGGTGTGACGACATGGAATTTTGTTATTCATACACTTATATTGATCATATTTTAATAGAAATACTCTTTTCTCGTCCAATTAATGTCTTGCAAATATTTCAATTGTTATTCCATGGGCATATTTGTTATCAATATTGATGGATTATGCTATTATATGTGCTAAATTTATATATTATCACCATATGCTTACGTATCTTGGTTTTTGAGGACAAGTTGCAGGTGTATAGCTTTGAGTCGAGTCCTTAATGATGGTCTTCTTCAAACATTCAGATGAGGTAGGCTCTTTATCTTGTCTTGTTAGAACCTTTGTTTATATAGCATACTTGAGACTAGAGTTGATTTCTACAGTCATTCCATATTTTGTGGTTTACCCCATGCCATAGAGTGATGTTCCTCGTAATAGGTTGTCATGGTTCCCTATTGGGTAAACCAATCCCCAAGTCAAGGAACATTTCCCAAGACTACCCTCTCTAGTCCATGTAGTGAATATGAGGGGGATGGGGGGTATGAATTTTTGGCATGCGGTTCTTGACATATCAAAGGTTCATATTGTCTCATTTATGGGTGCCTTTGTGAAGGGTGTGTTGTATCCCTCGTTTGCAATGCAACATTTTTCCAAGCCCTTTTATTTTCCATTAATTTATTATGATCATGACATTGAGTGCTATGTGAAATGGGAAATAAAGATAACCACAATGCCACTCGAAGTTAGGAACACATTGAATTCCATATGCACTAGAAATTAAAAGACACCACAAATGCATTTCCCCAACAAGCGGGACATGTATCAATTATGTGTTTTCTTTTTTAAAAGTCCTTGATTTTTTATGGAGAACTGTTTCATTGTTCTCAGGACCTCAGGGTGAGCATCTAGAGGGATAATTTATGACTTTTATCTTTTCCAACTATAACACCTCTAGGCCTTCATCCCCTTCTTCCCATGAAATGAGGTACACGCCCTTCTTGGGTTCAATGAGCCGAAAAACCCAAAATATGAGAAAACAAAAGGGAAGAGGCATGGAAAGTGGTAAGTATGTGCAGGAATGGTATGATGATCCTTCAAGGAGACCCCCAAGTAGAAACCCTCTCCTCGAGGGTGACCCACTTACTAGGAAACCATGTCAACCACCAAGCTGAAATAATGAAAAATTTATTTAATTTCCAAGAAAGCATTTATATAATCAATAAAGGACCCTTTGCAACATGCATAAATGCTTCAATTATTAAAGTGACACTTACCATGAAACCAGACTTGTTACCTCATGTAGCAATACTTGTTGTCCTCTGTGGACCAAGTTGGTGTGGTGGGTGTTTCTATGTTGTTGATGATGAATGGTGATGCGTGGTGGAGAGAAATGGATATTTTTGCTCAAAGTTGGCTCAGCTGGTCATCTAGCTCTCGACACTCCATGTCTTCAACTTACGGGCCTCAAGACATCATCTCCTCAGTTACCCCTAGCTCGGGAGGGTAACAAAGACCACATGTAGAACCGTCAATAAAAAAACCAATAATGTGTAAAGTGGCCACTCATTGTGATCCAAGTGGATCTCCATGGCCATTGACCTTTTCCATTGAATCAACATTTTGAGACTATAGTTTTGATAAACCATGATATTCACCCTTTTGATGGAGAATGGAATGTAATACCATCTTCATTTGTTAATTACAAACATCATGTAATAATTTCCTAGTGGACTTATATGCATGCCTACAACATAGCATTAATGCACCAGATCCCATTAGAACTTCGTAGTTAAGTGCGCTTAGCCTAGACTAGTATTAGGTTGGGTGACCACCGGGGAAGTCCTGGTGTTTTATATGCATATGAAATTTTGTAAACTTAGATTAATGTATCTCACATGCATCATAGGAATTGTTCTCGTCTCACCCTCTCATATATAATTGAGGTGAAGGAGGCCCTTTAAGCATGCAATAAAGTGTGATGTAAAGCTTGTTGTGAATGAAGTGTAGCCAACATATCTTTCTTTTTAGAGATAAGCTATCCCATTCTGTCAATTTTTGTTCTATAGCATTTGTCTCTCTTATTCATTAATATAAGTCAGGTTTCATTGTATTTTTGTGTTCTTTGCTATATTTTCATTTTTGTCTCATTTATTTCTTAGCATAATATGGATCAGTGGTATCAGAGCAGTCTTCTCCTTATCATTTCTCATAGCAGATCCATGACGAGGTCACGGTATAGAGAGTTGGGTTTTGAGCTATTTTCACTTGAGGAAAACCACTCTCGCCAACCCAAGCAACCTCCCATGGTGGAAGAAAAAAGAGATGACAAAGCAGGAGATCCTTTCAAGACGTTGCTCAAGGTAGCCTTCCTGCGATAGATGAACGAAATGATGGACAACTTTTCTCAGATCCTTCTAAGACTACTGATGGAGGCGTTCAAGGCATCTTCAACAAGCAACCATTTCGTTGGTGTGACACCCTTCAAGGTACAAGTCAATTTTGATATCCCCTTATTTTAAGGCCAGATAGATGCAGATGCTTTAGAAAAATGATTGAATATGCTAGAAGGTTATTACTATGTCCAATATTTTTTCGATAATGAAAAGATCACCTTTGTTCTCCATAAATCCCTTCCCCATGTCAGAGCTTGGTGGGAAGTTTACTCAGAGAGATACATTGCGGATGAATCTACACCATTAGGGAGAGAACCCACTTGGGTGACCTTTGTAGATTCCCTAAAGGAGAATTTATACCCTATTGGAAACTATGATGACCAATACATGAGATGGACGACTCTGGTTCAGAAAAGTGATCAGATGATTCTAAAGTACAATAACATCTTTCATACCTTTCGCTCAAAGTTGTGTATCAAAGACTCTGAACGAAACCTACTTTTCAAGTATCACAGTGGTCTGCATAGGTACATCCAAACAGAGATGGATTTCTTAGACATCTCCTCACTAGGAGTTGGTTATCAATATGCAGTAAAAATTGAACAAAAATTCAAGCAATAGAGTAAGTTGGAGTTCAGGTATGGAAATAAGCCACAATAGAATCATGGAAAAAGAAACCCTAACTCATAGAACGAAGGACAAAGAAAGGGCAACATGAAGTCTAAGAAAGACATTGAAAAGTGGGGTGAGTTCCACAACAACCCATGGCACAACAATGATAAATGTCACTCAAGACAATCATTGGTGGTCGAGCTCAAAGAGAAAGAATCGAAACTTGACTTAGACTTTGATTCAAATCACAATAAAGGGAAACATATCATTGTTGAAGAACCCATTGCTACCATTGCGACCAAGAAGATACAACCATAAGAATCAAAGGATCTTGAGGAGGGAAAGCACCTCTTCCACTTGCATATGTGTGTAAAGGGGACCCCACTCCATTTCATTTTTTATAGTGGGAGTCAGAAAAATCCGATCTCAACCGAGGTTTTCAAGAGATTGAAGTTGCCAACAATGCCACACTTCCAACCATACACCATCATATGGTTGATCTGGGGATGAGTGTTCTGTGTCAGCCAAAAGTGCCACCTGTCATATGGCATCAAGCCCTTCAAGGATGAGGTAGTGTGTAATGTTTCCCCACTTTAAGTCTGTGATGTTCTTTTAGGACAACCATATATGTGGAAATGCCATGCTATCTATGAGTCTCGACCCTACATTGTCATTGTTACTCTAGGAGGTCATCTCTACAGGGTACCAGAGGTAGCTCCAACTACCTCCACTTCATTGATCTCGGAAAACCAATGCCACAAAGTAATCTCTCGCACCACGAAGTTTTCCCTCTTCATGATCCACTCAAATGGTGAATAGAAGGCCACTGCAACCACTACAGCCTCGGCCCAAGACGTTTTTATCCAACAGAAGCAGGATGAAAAGATTGTAGAGGAGCACAAAGAGAATGAGAGTGTTCCATATGTTCAACATAGCTCTATTGGCCACGACCCTTTTCAGGCGTGCTTGGGGTTCCAACCATTATCCCCCATTGATATATCTCTTCTTGTTGCATCTTCACCGATAGAGTCCTCCGACACTCAGCCCAAGGCAGATCATGCAGGCATAACTATTGAATGGATCCAACACCTCCATCAGGTTCATGACATCCTTCCACATGCAAAGTACAAGAAGGACATCTACTTCAACAAGAAAATCAGTTCACCAAGGTTCAGATTCAAGCAACAAAGTAAGTTTGAGTTCAGGTTTGGAAATACACCACAACAGAATCATCGAAAAGGAAACCCTAACTCGTAGAACGAGGGACATAGCAAGGAAGGCCAACCTCAAGAGAGACAGTCCAAGACACAGGCACATAAGGGTAACGTGAATTCTAAGAAAGACACTGAAAAGTGGGGTGAGTTCCACAACAACCCCTGGCACAACAATGATAAATGTCACTCAAGACAATCAATGGTGGTCGAGCTCAAAGAGAAAGAATTGGAATTTGACTTGGACTCTGATTCAAATCACAATAAAGGGAAACATATCATTGCTGAAGAACTCATTATACCATTGCGACCAAGACGATGCAACCATAAGAATCAAAGGATCTTGAGGAGGGCGAGCACCTCTTCCACTCATAGATGTGTGTAAAGGGGACCCCACTCCATTTCATTTTTTATAGTGGGAGTCATTAAAATCCGATCTCAGTCGAGGTTTTCAAGAGATTAAAGCTGCCAACAATGCCACACCCCCAACTATACACCATCATATGGTTGATCCAGGGATGAGAGCTCTGTGTCAGCCAGAAATGTCACCTGTCATATGGCATCAAGCCCTTCAAGGATGAGGTAGTGTGTAATGTTTCCCCACTTGAAGTCTGTGATGTTCTTTTAGGACAACCATATATGTGGAAATGCCATGTTATCTATGAGTCTCGACCCTGCATTGTCATTGTTACTCTAGGAGGTCATCTCTATAGGGTACCAGAGGTAGCTCCAACTACCTCCACTTCATTGATCTTGGAAAACCAATGCCACAAAGTAATCTCTCACACCACGAAGTTTTCCCTCTTCACGATCCACTCAAATGGTGAATAGAAGGCCACTACAACCACTACAGCCTCAACCCAAGACATTTTTATCCAACAGAAGCAGGCTGAAAAGATTGTAGAGGAGCACAAAGAGAATGAGAGTCTTCCATATGTTCAACATAGCTCTATTGGCCACGACCCTTTTCAAGTGTGCTTGGGGTTCCAACCATTAGCCCCCATTGATATATCTATTCTTGTTTCATTTCACTGATAGAGTCCTCCCACACTCGGACCAAGGCAGATCATGCAGGCATAACTATTGAATGGATCCAACACCTCCATCAGGTTCATGACGTCCTTCCACATGCAAAGTACAAGAAGGACATCTACTTCAACAAGGAAATCGGTTCACCAAGATTCAGATTCAACACAAGCTTCCCCATCTCTCGAGGGAGCTTGACACAATGGGGACCATTATTTCCCAAGGGGAGAGGAATGATCTAGGTAAATCTCGGTGGCCATCCACCTTTTCCACTAAATCAACATTTCGATCCTACGGTTTTGATAAATCATGATATCCGAAGTATTGAGACAAAATCAACAATTTATTGTCAACAAAAAATTAACTACCCTATTGTTATAAGTGTTAAAAGGCCAAAACAATAGTAGACTTTAAAATAGAAAACCAAAATGTATCGTTTATTGTTAAAAAAAAAAGAAAAAAAAAAAAAGAGTTTAATTACCATATTGGTATGATGAGTGTGAAAAGTACAAAACAATGGTAGACTTTAAAATAGTAAATCAAGTTCTATTGTTTATTGTCAAAAAGTTTAATGACCATATTGTTATAAGTGTGGAAAGGCCAAAATAATGGTAGACTTTAAAATTGTAAGCCAAAGTCTAAGTCTACATGAGGGGATGATTTAAATTGGTTGGATTGGTTGTTATCATGGAGGTCATTGTATTGTTCATTAGTTATCGGTTTAATGGTTAATACTTGATTTTTCAAAAAAAAAAATCACAATTTCAAATCTAGAAGAAGGAAGAAAAGAATAAAAAATCTAGAAGAAGGAAGAAAAGAATAAAAATGAGAATGTTTTAATCCAGAAGAAGGAAGAAAAGAATAAAAATGTGAATGGTAGACTTTAAAATTTAATATCTAACATGATAAATTTTGTAAATTGATAGTAACATAAAAATTAAATTATTTATTATTATAATAGAGAGGTGTGAGAAAAATTGAGGAGAAGATTCACTTTAATGGAAAAGTACAATAACATCTTTCATACCTTTCGCTCAAAGTTGGGTATCAAAGACTCTGAACGAAACCTGGTTTTCAAGTATCACAGTGGTCTGCATAGGTACATCCAAACAGAGATGTATTTCTTAGACATATCCTCACTAGGAGTTGGTTATCACTATGCAGTAAAAATTGAATAAAAATTCAAGTAGCAGAGTAAGTTGGAGTTCAGGTATGGAAATACGCCACAACAAAATCATGGAAAAGGAAACCCTAACTCATAGAACAAAGGACAGAGAAAGGAAGGCCAACCTCAAGAGAGACAGTCCAAGACACAGGCACATAAGGGTAAC